>MDKJ01183577.1:0-26698 GCA_005239525.1 Nicotiana knightiana
AATTTCTTGCATGCATGTATTACTAAAATAGGAGGGGAGGTTGTAAACTAAGAATGGGTAGAAGAACGGTAGAGTATTTCATAAAAGGCCTAAGAACAGTTATGCACACCTAGTGTTTGGTAAAGTGCTCTAATGAGCTAGAATTACGACTATTCTCCTAATTTTGGGTTCAATCTTACTATATTATTAGAATAGATTGAAGCTGCTAAAATCAGGATCGTCTAAAAGCTTTAAGGAAAACTCAATTAAGGAGTATGGGTAACTCTCTTCTTCTTAGAATTGAACTCTTGGTGTCCGAATAAGTGGTGTAAGTTCCGACTTGATCATAATAGAATTCATTTCCTTAATGTGTTGGGATGAAAGATTTATGCTTCGTATATGTTCTAAATGTTTACCGTGTAATCATGCTATTTGGGAACATGCTATGATTTCCAAGCTCGTTCCCTTAATGTGTGCAATGGCTTATGTGATAGAACTTATCAATATGATTGTTACTGTTATTTGAACTTATAAAAGGGAAAGATTTGAATTGAAAAAGAAAAAGCGTCCAAGTCCCGAGAACGAATTAACAAATGAGGCTGCTTGTGCCATGTAATGAATGATGGGAAAGATGTGTGGATTGAGTTGAACAATTGAAAGATGTTATGTCTAAAGTGAGATGGCTTAGCCAATCGGGCCGAGATGGGATGCCATGCTGTACACATAGTGGCCTTTTTGCAGGAATTATTGACTTAAATTATGGATATGGATATATCTCACTTGGCATGGCTTAGCCGGTTGGTCCCAAACCGGACTCCGTGTAAAAACACGATGGCATTGTGAGTGGTGGAACTTCGCACTAAAGATTATTAACCGAAAAGAGATGGAAAGATTGAAGTGGAAATTATGTGATGCTTACTTGGTGTTTCTTATGTATGTATGTGAAGAACTTATTGATTATTATTCCTCCGTTCTCTTTGCTTCACTTTTCATTCTACTAAGATTGGTGTTTTCTATTACATACTAGTACTATTCAACAGTACTAACATTCCTTTTGCCAGGGGCGCTACATCTTCGATAGGATGTAGGTGGTTCCATCGCAGATAGCGCCGATCCCAGATAGTGGTGCTCTCTTTCTCTCCTCACAGCAGTCTTGGTGAGCCCCCATTTCTCCCAGGGGTGATGTAGTTCTTCTTTTTTTTATAAGTATCCATATTTTGAGGTATAGCTGGGGCCTTGTTGCTGGCATTGTCATGTTGGTCTTTTATATCTTTAGAGGCTCCGTAGACGATTATGTGGGTCATGTATGGGTGTCGGGGTGGTCATTGGATCAAGTTGTATTTGAAAATCTTTTCCACTAAATTGTAACCTGTATGTACTTTTTGAAACTTACTATGGCATAATGTATATAAGGAAGAATGAACTAGCAACGTCTATATATTTATATAACTGATCTCTTCCCTGTTTAACAAATGGTGATGCGTTCCCTTTTCGGGTTATGAATGAGTCGGGTAGGAAAGGTTTAATACTCTTGCTCGATCGGGTCCACTCGGTTGAGCGCCGGTCGCACTCCCCGAGTTTGGGTTGTGACAAACTTGGTATCAGAGCCTAAGGTTTTAAAGTGTCCTATGATGTCTCGATGAAATAAATACAATAGTGTATGAACAAAATAAGACGGTGACTCTGAAACCTGCGAACGTTGTAGCGTCTTTACCTTGAGTCTCCATGACAACAACTGCGCTGCTAGCTATCGATCGACCAGCTACGCAAAAAACCTAAAATCTGCACAAAAATGTGCAGAAGTACACCACAGTGAAACCCAGTAAGTATCAAGACTAACCTCAGTGAAATAGTGACGAGGACTAGTCAAGACACCCACTGGTCTAATAACTGAACAAGTAAAGTATAGAGTGACGGAGTATGACATTTACACAAGGGCTTAATAATATGGCTAACAATACAGTTAAATTTAGTAAGGAAAGGAACAACATGTATCAGCGAAATAGTCATAAGAATAACACGAAGAGTAAATCGAACACATGTAAATCCGAAATGCAAATTCTGCAACAGGAACAAGTAATAATGCAGAAATTTCAACTACTTTTACATCAAGTTCTTAGTCATCTCCACGAGGTACTTAACCTCGAACAAATCACAACTCAAGGGTCCCACTATCTTAACCCTAACATCGGCATCTTGTGCCCTCATTTCAGCTAATAACTTCACGGAAAACTCACGTGCCAATTGGAGTCACTTCCATATATATGGAAAGTACAACAAGGGTATTTATACTCAACAATAACAAGAAAACCCTATATCCGATAATAGTTCTTAACTACGTGTATGCTTGTGCAGGTGTCCTAACATAATTCAACATCCAATAAGCATAAGGAAAGAAAGAGGGCAACAAGTACAATGTTTTCTCACCATTTACACAAGAGTAGCTCACACAGTAAGTGTACCATTACACAATATCAACAAACAAAGAATGCCCCCAGGCCAACACAAGTATCACAAACAATCTCTGACACAACCCACCTTGTCTCGCCACATGTTCAATAGTAAAGTGAATGCCCGACTATCTTGCCACACGCATATAATAATGTTCCCACCTTGTCTCACCACATGCGCAACCCACATATACATATCCTGCCTTGTCATGCTGCATGTGCAATATCAATAGAAAACACAACACAAAAGAAACCTCGTGCAAATCCCCATATCAACAACCGCACGACAGAAACCTCGTCCATCACAATAACCACAACCGGACGGCAGAAACCTCGTGCAACACCACAACAAGTTCAACAACAACAAATGACACTAATACAAGATACGGTAAATACATCAACTCAAGAACCTTCGACTACAAGAAAAGCAAGGCTAGTTCACAAGGAATAAGCACAATAAAGAATGCTAGGCATAATAAGAACATCCCAACAAGGAAGAAAATAACATCTAACAGTCGTACCCAGATGCACGGTCCAACAACAAGAAAACTAACACAAATCCATTAACTGCATATAAGGGCAAGTCAACTAAGGTATAGGACATCTAAACTTCTTTTAAGGTTGAGTAGTTACGAGGATATTCAACAATTCACTTAAGGACAAGTAGTGGGAAGATATCATTAACCTCAATTAAGACCAAACAATTATAAGATGAGATGGTGATAATTAGAAATAGACATGAGTAGTTATGAGGGTATAACATGAATTAAAGGGGATAAAATCTTCAGTTAAGTCAATTAGGAGTCAAGTAGGCAATACTAGTGAATCCAAAAGCAAGTAAGTTTAATTTAAGCAGGTAGAGATGAAACTAGTAAATAGGAACTGAATCATATCAAGAACAAATTCATACTGAGTGAATATAAGGACCTAAGATTACTAAAAGGCCAACTTTCAACAAATAAGTCCAAGCACGCACTTGTCACCTCATGTACACGGATTACAATCAACATAGAAGACTCAATCCTAAGGGATAGTTCCCCCCCACAAGGTTAGGCAAGATACTTACCTCAAAAACGACAAACCGGTATTCTGAAATGAACTTCTGGGAAAAGACCTTCGGGCGACCAAATCTAATCAAGATAACTACAAAAATAAATAACCACATAAGAAACTATTTTGGATCATAAAGTCTATATCTTCAACAAAATTAAAAATCGACCCAAAACTCGACCCCCAGGCCCGCATCTCGGAACCCGAAATATTTTACAAAACCCGAACACCCATTCCACCACGAGTTCACTGATGGTAGCCTACATAATCCAATGTTGATGCTATTTATGCTCTAAATTAACCATACTATATTGATGTTTTGAATGCTAAATGATAACAAAATGCTCTAATTGAGATTTTTATGCTTTGCAGGAGCTACTCCGAGCTAGGAGGAAGATAAAGAGTGTTTGGAAGTCGAATTTAAACATACAAGGCTAATAGAGAATAGCCCGGATTAAAAAGAGCAAGAAAAGGCAAAGAAAACAGTGAAAAGCACCACCGCGACCGCGGTGGAAGGCAGGCCGAAACAGTAAGGAAGCAAATGCTCGCGGTTGGGACTGCGACCACGGTCGCGCGTTTAACGGCCAGGAACTTCAGGGGCTAAATTGTAACTCGCGGGAAAAATTAACCTAACCCTATATAAACCCAAAAACTCGTCCAAAGTCAGTTGGAAGCTTGTTTTAGACTCAATTGGAGGCAAGGAAAAGTGAGAGTAGATCAAGTCATCATTAGAGTTTTTCATTCTTCTTCTTTTTATCATTAATCCGTGAATTATGAACCATCTTATTGCTTTATCCTATTGTAGTATGAGTAGGTAAACATATAATCTAGAGCTTTTTATGGAACCTATTGAGGGATGAAATTCTTGATATGTTCATATAGATTTTCCAAAGTTTAATCTCTATTTGTTTAACTACATGCTTGTTGTAGTTAATTGAAGGGCTCTCAATTAGCTGTGCCTATTTAGTATGTATTACTCGGGAGAGAGTGCATATTTAGGTAGTTGTTGAACAACATCACTCCCGATGTATATGAGGGATCAATAACGAAGGGTTTAAAGGTGGGATTAGGATAACGAGACCTTGGGTGCGTTCTAAGTGAGATGCAATTAAAGCTAGCTAGCATAACTTGAGAGAGTATGTCTAGTATATTGTCGTAATTTCTCGGGAGATATTTATGGAAGTTAGTGTGCTCATGATCGATGAGAAGCTTAGGCAATTTATACCAAACATAGCGGGAAGGGATTCTAACAATAGGGGAGATCATAACCTTAGATGATTACTATTATTGTTTACAACCCGTTCTTAGTTAGCTCTTAGTCATTATAGTTCATTAAGTATTAGTTAGTTAGAAAACCAACCATTTGTTATATAGATATCTGTGGAAGTTGATTACGTGGAATTGTGTGGGTCTGATAGCCGTAATTGATAGGTTAATTCCATGTGGGATTCAACTCTGGACTTAATGACCGGAATATTTTTGCAAGGACCGCTTTGTCCTTTTTATAAGGCATAGTTGGGCGTGATCAAATTTTGGCGTCGTTGCCAGGGAATTAATGGTATTATCAATTACAGTTAAAAGAAGTGCAAAAATTCTTAGTGTAGTCATTTTTCTTCACTTTCAATCAACGACATTGAAATTTTAACGTTTGTAATCTTGGATGTTACAGGTGCATGCCTGGAAACTCGTCAAGAACGGGTGAAGTGTTTGAAGTATTATCAGATCCTCAGAAAGTTTTCAAGGCCTTGAATCCGGCAAACATGAAAATCAAACAACAACAAAACTCAACTGAACAACTTGCACCAGACATGGCAGATCTGGTAAACAACATAGATAATTGGGATAACGTGGAGGACCCAAATGAGCAGATGGCGGTGCTTCTTGTGCCAGAGGTTGCTTTGTATGATTGGGCACAACCAACAACATACAATTTAGCTATTGCGATTGTAGTCCCGCAGATACAGGCTGGTTCATTCCAATTCACAAACAATATGCTACATTTATTGCAAAAGAACGGACTATTCTCGGGGTCATACATTGAAGATCCTCAACGGCACTTAAAGACAACACAAGGTGACTCCAGAAGCAATAAAGCTATTGTTGTTTCCATTATCTATGATAGGAGCAACTCATACTTGGCTCAAGTCACTCCCCATAAATTCCATCACTGCCTAGGAGGAATTAGTTAAGCAATTTGTGAAAAAATTTCATCCACCCAACAAGACCGCTCAGCAAATTGATGAGATCTTAAGCTTCAGAAAGAAACCAACAAAAACATTGCAAGAGACATGGGAAAGATTCAAAGGGCTGCTGGTGTTATGTCCACACCATGGTATTCCTGAGCAGATGTTGGGGCAAAGGTTCTACATGCATCTAGCGGATAGTGTGAAGGCTAATGTTGATGATTCAGCTAGTGGAGCATTCTTGAGTAAAACATTCAGAGAGAGCAAGATCCTACTCGACAAGATGGCACAAAATTCAGGATGGACAACCAGAAACGCCCCATAACTCTAGTGGTCTACTCAGTGGCCTTAGATCCAGCCAATTCTATAGCTGAAAATATGGCCACACTGATGACACAAATGAGCATCCTCGCTAAAAAGGTTGAAGAATCAGTAAAAAATAGCAGGTGCACATAGTTGATAAAACCAATGGGGGCTTATTTACATCTTGCATTAGTCAGCTATTTGGTGGCCCGTGGAGTGCCGTTGGTGATCACTAATCTGGAAAACATGAATTATGTGTTCAACTGTGGGGGACAGAGACCAGGTGGTCAGAATTGGAGTCAGCAGAATCAACAATACAGGCTAGCCCCACAACAACACAATAATAACAGTAATATGGGAGCCATGCGACCACAAGGCAATATGGTTCCTTACCAAAGGAAACAGGGCTACAATAATCAGAGTCAGCAGTAGGATTATCATCCACCTCAACAACAACACAATAGGAGACAGGAAGAGGGGTTTGCTAAACTCGAGGTAATGAGGCAGCATGTGATTGGGTCTAATGAAAAAATAAATGAAAGAGTAGATTCACACGAGTCAGCTATCAAGAATATTGAGGTCCAATTGGGTCAACTTTTGATGGCGTTGAATAATTATCCTCATGGGACGTTACCTGCAGACACTCAGGTAAATTCGAAGGAGCAGGGCCCGAAGCAGCTAATTTTAGTGAGTCTACGTAAGGGTAGAGACCTAGAATAAGAGCAAGAGATAGCTCGTGAAAGCAGACCTACTGAGATTCTTGTGCTAGTGCCCAGTGAGGTAGATGATTCATCAAGGTTGACTGAGGTCATAGTACACCATGCCAAAGAAGATTCCAGCAAAGAAAAAGAAGTTGAGAAAGAGGTTGAGACAACATAGGAACCGGTAGTGGAGGTAGTGCCTAAGCAAGAGAAAAACCAAATCACAGGAAAGAATCGACATCCAACACCATTCCCATAGAGATTGACCAAATATAAAAAATATGAGCAATATAAGAAGTTCTTGGAGATGTTGAAGCAAATTCAGGTAAATATTCCATTGATTGATGCTTTAAAGGAGATGATTGGTTATGCGAAAATGATGGAGTACTTGATGTCCCGCAAGTTTTACTTCCACGACTTGGCCATAGTTACTCTAACTCAGATTTGTAGTGCTGTTTTGATGAGACCCATTACTGAGAAGTTGTCTGACCCAGGGAGTTTCACAATTCCTTGCACTATAGGTAACTTTGAATTTGCTAAGGCACCGTGTGATTTGGGGACAAGCATAAATCTTATACCCCTGGCTATCTATAAAAGGCTTGGGATTGGAAGAGATAGACCCACGTCCATGTTATTGCAGCTGGCTGATAAGACAATAAAGAGACATTCTGGTATCCTTGATGATGTGTTGGTGCAGGTTGAGAAATTTGTGTTCCCAGTAGATTTTGTCATTCTAGATTGTTGGGTTGATGAGGAAATTCCCATAAATTTGGGAAGGCCATTTTTTTCCACGGGGAGAGCTCTAATTGGCTGCGAAACTGGAGAAATCAAGATGAGATTACATGGTGAGGAAATAACATTCAACGTGCAAAACTCTATCAAGCGACCAAGTGAATTCACCAATTGCTCTTTAATAGATGTCAGGGATGTAATCTTGGAAGAGGATGATGAGACTTTGAACATTGAGGATCCTCTAGCAGCTTGCCTCATGAACCTAGATGAGGTTAATGGTGAATAATAGGCGGAATGGGTGCTCTCTCTTGAGGGCAAAGGTTTTTAGAAGAGACCACTCGAATTTGAGCCCCTACACTTAGAGGAACGAGAAACTCCCCTAGCCAAGCCATCCACAGAAGAACCACCAAAGTTGGAGCTGAAGCCGTTGCCCGCCCATCTCAAGTATGCATTCTTAAGACATAATTCCACATTACCTGTTATTATCTCATCTAGTTTGTTAGACGTGCAGGAAGAACATCTTTTGCAGGTGCTGACAGAGTGCTAGACTGCAATTGGGTGGACTATGGCATAGTGCAAGACTGCATGAGGTGGATCGTGCAAAAGTTGATGTGATAGAAAAAATTCCTAACACCCACATCCGTCAAAGAAATCAGATGTTTCCTCGGGCATGCCGGTTTCTACCGGAGATTTATAAAAGACTTCTCCAAAATTGCTAACCCTTTGTGTAAATTGCTATAAAAAGATCACCCTTTTGTCTTTTCTGATGATTGCTGGGTAGCATTCGAGGAATTGAAGAAGAGACTAATCACACCACCTATCATTGTTTCCCCCGACTGGGAGAAACCATTTGAGCTAATGTGTGATGCAAGTGACTATGTAGTGGGAGAAGTTCTAGGACAGTTGAAAGACAAAATCATGCACCCAATTTACTATGCAAGTAGAATTTTGGGAAGAGCCCAGCTGAACTACATTGTGGCTGAAAAAGAGTTGTTGGCGTAAGTGTTCGCATTTGACAAGTTCAGATCGTACTTGATAGGCTCAAAGGTAATTTTCTATACTTATCATGCTGCTCTCTGGTAACTGATCAAGAAGAAAGAGTCAAAACCACGCCTGATTCGCTGGATGCTGCTGCTACAAGAGTTCGACTTAGAAATTTGTGACCGAAAGGGCACGAAAAATCAAGTCGCTAATCACTTATCGCGACTTGAAGGAGCTGAAAAAGCAGCTGAGGTAGAAGAGATTCTGGAAATCTTTCCAAATGAGCAGCTACTCGCCACGATCCTTGAGGAAGTTCCATGGTATGTAGATATTGCAAACTACCTGGCGAGCGATATAGTTACCTATCACCTTTCATATGTGAAAAAGAAAAGTTTACCGTGATTGCCACATTTATTATTGGGATGAACCTTATTTGTTTCGGATTTTTGTTGACAATATGATCCGGAGGTGTGTCCCCGAGATAGATCAATCTTCTGTTTTCCAGACATGTCACTCATCGGCATATGGTGGACATTTCAGAGGAGTCAGGACAGCCGTGAAAGTTCAAGAAGTAGGTTTCCACTGGCCAACTGTGTTTAGGGATGCACATTTATGGGTCAAGCGCTGTGATTAATGCCAGCGAACCGGGGACATTTCCCGTCGCCATGAGATGCCCATGAAACCAATTCATGAGGTTGAGGTGTTCAACGTTTGGGGAATAGACTTCATGGGTCCCTTCTTCAGTTCACATGGCAATAAGTACATACTTGTTGTTCTACACTATGTCCAAACGGGTGGAAGCTGCAACACTCCCCACCAATGATGCAAGGGTGGTGATTGGGATTTTGAAGAAGAACATATTCACCCGTTTCGGTACCCCAAGGGCCATAATTAGTGACATCACTCATTTGTGTAATCGAGCCTTCGAGATATTATTAGAGAGGTACTATGTACACCACAAGGTGGAAACTCCATATCATGCTCAGACAAGTGGGCAGTAGAAGTGTCAAACATAGAGATAAAGAGCATGTTAACCAAAACCGTGAATGCCACAGGAATGGACTAGGCAAAAAAGTTAGGTGATGCACTTTGGGCTTATAGAAATTCTTTCAAAACACCAATTGGCATGTCACCATACAAGTTGGTGTTTGGGAAGGCCTGTCACTTGCCGGTTGAGTTAGAGCATCGAGCTTGGTGGGCGCTGAAACAGTTGAATCTAGACATGGACGATGCGGGAACGAATAGAGTCACGTAGTTGCATGAACTGGATGAGTTCCGCTATCTTACTTTTTATAACACAAGATTGTGCAAAGAGAGAATGAAGAGGTTGCATGAAAAGAACATTATTGAGCGGAATTTCAAATCCGGAGATATGGTATTGCTTTATGATTCAAGATTAAGGCTATTTCCAGGTAAACTAAAGTCACGATGGTCTGGACCATTTCGTGTGGTTGAAGTGCGCCCTTCAGGTGCTATTGAGATTGCTGCAGAGAAAGACTTTCTCACATTTAGAATCAATGGGCATAGATCGAAACCTTATCTGGGCATGGATGAAGTAAAGGAAGTGTCAGTGTCCCATCTGACTGAGCCCCAGAGGTCGAGTGAACCTTAAATGCGCTCATCTGCGTCATGCCGCGACGTTAAATCAAGCGATGCATGGTAGGCAACCCATTGAATTGTTGTAATCATCGTGCCACAGTGTTAAATCAAGCACTTCTTGGGAGGCAAACCGTGTTTTTATTTTTTTTTGTTGTTGTACTTGATGTGAACAATACTAACAAATTTATTAGTGTACAAGGAAAGGTTGGTGCACATTGGAAAAGTCAGTGTCAAAAGCCAACTCCGGAAAGGTAAAAACTTGATGAAAACCAAAAAAAATAAAAAAATTCCCCAGGACCGTGACTGCGGTGGACTAGAGAGGCACTATTTTTCCACCGCGACCGCGGTCCCGAGCGCGGACCAGGTGTGGTGATTCGACGTACTTCTGCCCAATGACCGCGACAATAGTGCTGGGCGCGGTCGGCAGGTAAGTAATTATTTGTTTTCTTTTTTATTTTCCTTTTTCTCCTCTAAACCCACTAAGCTAAAACCTACCCGCTCCCAACACCCCCACTCTCCCCATTACCTTCCATTTTCCCAAACACCTCTCCTTCTCCCCCCCTTCAAACCCCCCAGCTCATACGCCTCTTTCTCCCCACCTTGTCTCCCTCACAAATTCTTCTCTCTCATCTCTCAAGTACACAAGTTACCACCTCAATTGTTCACCAGTCTCAAGTAAGTTCCTGCCTTCTTTCTCTCTTCTCTCTTCTCTCTTCTCTCTTATTTTTTCTTTCTTTTGTAATTTAATTTCAGATTTTTGTCATGTTTTAGAATAGAACTTTCTTCTTTTTAGTTGATAATGTATATAATGGGAGACAATAGCATGATTTTGTTGTATAGAAGTTGATTGTGGTGGGGATGAGTATGTGTAGTTATTGTGGTTGATTTGGGGAGGATTCATACCTCGATGGGGGTAATTGTGCTTGAATGTAGACCCATACACACTAGGTGTTTGTGGAATTTCCCCAATGAGCTTTAAATGCTAATGTAACCATGGTGCTGGTGAAGTTTGAGTAATCACCCTAGGTTCACACAATTCACACCCTTACTAATAGTGCCCCTTGTTTCGCAGGTACCATGCATCCATCAAGAAAGAGACGTGCCACAGATTCCTCAGCCAGTGGATCAGGAGGCTCTTCGAGAGATCGGGCACATGCTAGCTCGAGCCAGTTCGATAGTAGCCTGTTTGTATCTAAAAAAGCCCAAGATAAGTTTAATGAAAAGGAATCCAAGAAACATGTCCTCGAAAAGTCCATTGAAAGGGAAACCCTTCGGATTGAAGGCCGAACATATACCATGAATTGAGAAGACGTCAACTCGACATTTTTCTTGAGGAACCGGAGGAGGGCAATCTGATGTTGGTACGAGAATTCTATGACAATTGCCCGGACATGTTGATCGGGTTGTCACGGTGCGCAACACCCGTGTGAATGCTTCACTCGAGGCTATCCGACGAGTGTATAGGTTTCCAGTCTTGGACGGTGAGGAAGACTTTTATCAGACATATCAGAAAAAACCTGTCACTTGGAACCTCTTCTCCCAATCCATCTGTGTGCCTGGCAGGGATTTAATATGGGTTACCCCTGGAATCACCCTGAACTCAGCCTCTCTCACTTGGGAGGCAAAGTGTTGGCTGACAATCATCAACAGTCGTCTTCTTCCATTAAGCAACACTACTGATATTAATGGGCCAAGGGCAGCAGTGATTTGGTGTTTCGTGAATGGCCATGATTTTGACATAGCTCGACTTATCCAGGATGAAATGTTCATTCTCTCAAAGGCTATGTAGAGCGGTAAGAGTCCCTGAGAATCAAATGTAGATGGGAAAGTGCAACTAAAGGCCGCGTTCAAGGCGAGCAAAATAACAGTTGGGAAAGACCTGGTGGCACCTGGAGCTGAGAAAAATGATGCCTTAGATGAGACGGATTATGATGATGATGATGATGGTGGTGGTGGTGATGAGGGGGATATGCATGACTTTGACCCACATGTGCAGATTGCTGATAAGGAAGGCCCGTCACAGGGCCGCCAGAGTACCCGTTTGACAGCATTAGAGCAGGACATGGCTTAGTTGTGCACTTCGGTCACTGACCTGAGTACTAGAGTTGATACTCTGGCCAGTCAAAGTGCTAAGTCAGAGAAGAAGTTAATGGGCTGGCTACGGGCGCTAGGACGAGCGTGTCACCTCGATCCTGGAACTGTCTCCGATCAGGATTGAGCACCAGGGAAGTCCCCTTATCTTACTCTGCTTTAATTTACTTGACATAGGGACATGCCAATTTTTTAAGTGTGGGGTGAGGTATCATTTTTCTGTTGTTGTATATTTGTATGTATTTGATTGGTATTTTGGTTGATGAAGTTAACCTCGACTTGGCTCAACGATGGACACCTCTCGACGGGTTTCTCGAGGAACTTAAGTCGAACAAAAAAAACAAAAACAAAAAAATAAAAAGATTTTGGTTTTTGTAGTAGTGCATCAACTCCCCCATGGTTTTTCTTTAAACCAAGGTTCTTTTCCGAAGGTTTTCATTTTAACCGAGTGTAGTTAGTTTTTCTCTTTAGTTAGGAACTTATGGGCGAGGGAAAGAATAGAAATAGGATTCCCTAACTCCATGGTACCTTGAATACAAATTATCTTACTGTGACACTTAGGATCATTAGTTGACTCTAGCGAGAAATCCTTAAAATGTGTGTTCTTGATTTGGCTTAAGTACCTTGAGCAGAGTATCTGATGATCCAGACTGAATTGAGTCATGTGCCATGTGTTAGTGAGGCCTTGTGTATTCTATGCTAACATTCAATGTCTAGAACATACCCCGTGTGTGTACAAAGCGATATGGCAGCCTTATTTGGTATAGGAAGTGATATAGACATTTCTTTGTTGAACCCTATCTATGCATGTTTTGTCCACCTGATTGTATGTACCATAGTTAACCCCTTTGAGCCTGTAATCATGTTTTCTTTGGCAACCACAATACAAGCCTTACCCAATTTTTGAATTGTCCATCTTTTTGAACCCTATCACCTCTTATAAGAACTTGAATTGTGATGAATATGGAAAATTTAAAGCGTGGGGTGGTTGGTTGGGATTTTTAGTGGAACTGAGAAAATATGGATAAAGGTGCACGGTGTGATAATTATACTAAAAGCCACCGGAATTGAAAAAAGAGAGAGAGACAGAAAATGAGCTGTATTGTTTAAAGAATAAGTCTCTAATGGTGGTGGATTTTGAAGAAAAAACAAAATGTGCTTAAAAAGTAGGGGGTATAACCCATTGATGTAAAGGTGGAATGGTGATTTGACAAAAAGTGTGGGCTTAATTATGAAAAATGTATTAAAGTGCCTGGGGAGGTGTAGTCACTCTTATATCCAAATGTATCCTACCCGTCCTGCAGCCAACATTACAACCAAATAAAGCCCTACTTGATTTTAGACTGAATGAGCTCGATTAGTACAGTAGTACACTACGGGCAAGCTTATGGTGCATTTTCTGTGGCACAAGAATTTCTTTCTGAGGGTGAGCGAAATTGTGTATATTTGAAGTCCTCAGGGTATGAATTATATTGAATATGACATAAGTCTCTTTTGTGGTGAGTAGGTACTTGACTCATGAAAGGAAAGTAAGTCTGGACCTCTAACTAAGAGTAGGATAGCCGGTTAGGGACATTATGTGGCTAGAGAGAGAGTCCACTCTTGAGATGTGGATGTTATTCTGAGGTAGTCTACCACTGTGAATTATTCTTGGTGTGAGGAGTAGGGAAGTTTCCCAGTGAGGATTAGGCCTGTAGAGTGTGGTTTTGTTGCTCTAGGACTAGCAACGGTTTAAGTGTAGGGTGTTGATAGTAGCCTATATTATGCAATGTAGATGCTATTTATCTCTAAATGCATACTTTATTGATGTTTTGAATGCTAAATGATAACGAAATTCTCTAATTGAGATTTTTATGCTTTGCAGGAGCTACCTCGAGTTAGGAGGAAGATAAAGAGTGTTTTGAAGTCGAATTTATACATACAAGGCCAATCGAGAATAGCCCAGATGAAAAAGAGCAAGAAAAGGCAAAGAAAACAGTGAAAAGCACCACCGCGACCGCGGTCAGGATCGCGGTTGGATCACGACCACGGTCATGCGTTTAACGGCCAGGAACTTCAGAGGCTAAAGTGTAACTCGCGGGAAAAAATAACCTAACACTATATAAACCCAAAAACTCAGCCAAAGTAAGTTAGAAGCTTGTTTTAGACTCAATTGGAGGCAAGAACAAGTGAGAGAAGATCAAGTCATCATTAGAGTTTTTCATTCTTCTTCTTTTTATCATTAATCTGTGAATTATGAACCATCTTATTACTTTATCTTAATTTATTATGAGTAGCTCAACATCTAATCCAGGGTTTTGATAGAACCTATTGAAGGATGAAATTCTTGCTATGTTAATATAGATTTACCAAAGTTTAATCTCTATTTGTTCAACTACATGCTTGTTGTAGTTAATTGAATTGCCCTGAATTAGCTGTGCCTATTTAGTATGTATTACTCGGGAGAGAGTGTATATTTAGGTAGTTGTTGAACAACATCGCTTCCGACATATATGAGAGATCAATAACGAAAGGTTTAAAGGTGGGATTAGGGATAACGAAACCTTGGGTGCGATCTAAGTGAGTTGTAATTAAAGCTAGCTAGCATAACTCGGGAGAGTATGTCTAGTATATTGTCATAATTACTCGAGAGAGATTTATGGCAGTTAGAGTGATCATGATCGATAGAGAAGTTTAGGAAAATTTATGCCAAACATAGCGGGAAGGGATTCCAACAATATGGGAAATCACAATCTTAGATCATTCCTATTATTGTTCACATCCCCTTCTTAGTTAGCTCTTAGTCATTATAGTTTATTAAGTATTAGTTAGTTAGTTAGAAAACCAACCATTTGTTATATAGATATTTGTGGAAGTTGATTACGTGGAATTGTGTGTGCCTGATAGCAGTAATTGATAAGTTAATTCCCTGTGGGATTCTACTCTGGACTTAATAACCAGAATATATTTGCAATGACTGCTTTGTCCTTTTATAAGGCATAGTTGGGTGTGACCATTTACCTATACTAAAATTAACAAATTCTGATACCATTTCGTCCCTCAAATCATGATTTTTCATTTTAGAAATTTTCGTCAAAAACCAACATTTTCCTCAACTTAAAACACAAATTATATGATAAAAACAAAGATAAACAACACGGAAAATATTTAATTTTAGGTGAAGAATACTTACCCAATCGAATTGCTTGAAAAACCCACCAAGAATCACTCAAAATCGAGCTCTACAAGTCAAAATTTTGTGAAAATGGTCTAACCCTCGATTTGGAAAACTTATATTATACCCAGGTCCTTAAGAATTGCGAATGTGGAGGAAGGATCGTGTTCGCGAAGAAGAAGAATGAAGGCTACCCAGTTTGTGCTTCGCGAACGCGAAGACACGCTCGCGAACACGGAGGAGAAAAGACGGAAGCATACGCGATCACATAGGGAAACATGCGAACGGGAAGAGTAACGAGTACGAGTGCTCAAGGCCCGATTTTCTACAATGCAAACACGAAAAAGAATTCCACGAACACGAAGAGGGAAATGTGCAAAGCTACGCAATCGCGAGTAACATTACGTGAATGCAAAGAAGGAAATTAGGGCGATCAACAGAGGCGCTTTGCAAACGCAAAAAGAGCTTCACGATCGCGAAGAAGGACATCAGACACTAGAACCAGCAGTTCAAAAATAAGGGGAAATGACCCGTAGCCCACCCGAAACACAATCGAGGCCCTCGGGACCCCGTCGAAACACACAAATAAGTTTTATAACCTAACACGGACTCGCCCGAGGCCTCACAGAACATCAAACAATGACAAAACTATGAATCGCACCAAAAATCGATCTTATCAATTTCCAAATCTTCCAACTTCAAAAACTTGTGCCGAAACCAATCAAACCAACCCGGGATGACGTCAAAATTTGAAAACAAGTTCCAAAAGACATAACGGATCTTCTCCAACTCTCGGAATCGCATTCCATCTCCAATACCGCAAAAGACAACAGTGGGTCAAACTTCTCCATTTTCCAAACTTCTAATTTTCCAACTTTCGCTGAATTGGATCAAATTACTCTACAGATCTCCAAATCAAAATCTGGATCATGCCTAAGTCCAGAATCACCACAAAAAGCTGTTGACATCATCCAAAACTCATTCTGTAACCGTTTACACAAAAGCCACATACCGGCCAAAATCTCACCACTTAATCTTCCAACACTGGATTCCTTACTCAAATTTGACGCCGAACCATCTGGTAACTGAATTCGACCATGCATGCACGTCGATACACATACTATGGACTTGTTCAAGACCTTACGCAGCCGAACATAGCTTAAATTCTCAAAATAACCGGTCGGATCGTTACAATATCACTACAAGACATAATTTAATGTGACAGCTATAAGAACCCCCACTAAAAAGATCGCTTTGTGGCATTTCTTTCAGCCCCACAATATAATTCTTTTTGTGGAGGTTTGTGATAACCTCATAAATTGTATTAGCTTGTGGAGGTTTTTATATCACCGCAATTCAATATAATTTATAGCGGTTAATAATCTCCCAAATTTGTTATTTTTTTAATCTTATATTTTGTCAAAAAAGTTGCATCGAACTGGGTGGGGTTGATCCAAATGTCAAATTTGATATAATTTACGACTATTTCTAACCTTATTATAAATTGAGCCGTTCTTTAAACTCTATTTGTTCAACTGTGTTTTGATTGTAATTAATTGACGAGATCTAAATCAAATACGCCATTATTATATCTTGTTTTTTCTTGAATAAGATTATAGAATTAGGTTACCATTGAATAACATCACCTCTATGTTAATTGCAATGACTTAAAAGTGGGTTAGAGATAACGAAGCTTTGATGCAATTGCTATGAGTTGTTTGAGATGCTAGCCAGAGTTAGTTCGAAAGAATAATTGTAAAAATTTAATGAGTTTGAATAGATAATCTCGGTAGTGGGAGAATTCACGACCAATGGAAAATTGTTCGGCGAAATTATAGTAAATACGTTAGACGCTCAATGAAAAACACCTTTATTTACTTTGTTGCTTATTTCTATTGCTTTAATAGTTGTTATAAATAGTTTAAATACAAAATATAATTTTATAACTCGAAAATTATTTGAACTTATTTTCTTAGTCATATTGAATAGTTGTAGGTAAGCATCAGTTCTTCGTGGATTTGACTCCAGACTCTTTAGCCGGATATATTTTCAACGATTGCTTATCTGTTTTAGGACTAAAGTTTGAATGTGACATGCACATAAATGTCTTTTATTTTTATAGTAGTAGGACTTTTGAATTTAAACAAATAATATTTGTAATTTTACAGTTTTGTTACGTGTTATATCTAATAATGGATATTTAGCATTTTTAATATTAAATGAAATGTTTTTATGAGTTGTTATAAGTTTGTTCAATATTTTAAATTCATTATTCTTAGTATGTTTTGTTTTTTATTACTTCTTTATTTTCCAATATAGTATATATGTCCACTTTATTTAAGTATGTTTTTGTCACGACCCCAGTTCGCCCTCCGTGAACATGTCGTGATGGCACCTAGTCCCTATAACTAGGTAAGCCTAACAATGCGGAATATCAACATAACTTGTGAAATAACTAAGTACAAACTGAATAATTTAAAACAAGGACTGTATATAAATGCCACTTGGCATATACAACCCAAAAATAATATGAAAGTCTACAATATCACCCAAAAACCTGGAAACTCACGGGAACCACAGGCTAACAGAAATATAATACACTGCTCTAACTCCAGAATGTCTACACAACTGTAAGGAAGGAAAAACTCTTCACAAAAGCTGGAATAAGATAGAGACTCCTGGTCTGCGGACGCGGCAGATGTACCTCAAAATATCTGCTGGATCTCTCAACCTCGGGGATAGTGCACCTGAGTGGAGGTAGCTGGACCTGCACATGAAAAACATGCGCAGAAAGGGCATGAGTACACAACACCGGTACTCAGTAAGTGCCAAGCCTAACCTCGGTCGGGTAGTGACGAGGAAGGTCAGGGCTCTACTGAGGTTAAACAATATAATAGGAATTTACAGTATGAAAACAGGCAGTAATGATGAGTACATCAGTGAATAAAGACAGGTCAAACAAAGCAATAACAAAAAAAACAAGAACATAGTAAACACGGAATATGAACAACTAATTAACAATGGTAACAATGAGGATCTCCCAAGATACCATCCTGTAGTCATTTTCTCGACTGTCTAGTGGATCTCCCGGTATATCGTCCCGTAGTCCGTCATATGTAATACCGAAGGATCTCCCAGGATACTATCTCGTAGTCCATCATCTGTGCAGGGGGATCTCCCGAGATATCGTCCCGTAGTCCCAAAGTAAATATGCAGGGGGATCTCCCGGGATTCCGTCCCATAGTCCCAAAGTAAACATGCAGGGGGATCTCCCGGGATACCGTCCCGTAGTCCCAAAGTAAATATGCAGGGGGATCTCCTGGGATATCGTCTCGTAGTCCCAAAGTAAATGTGCAGGGGGATCTCCCAGGATACCGTCCCATAGTCCCAAAGTAAATATGCAGGGGGATCTCCCGGGATACCGTCCCGTAGTCCCAAAGTAAATACACAGCCACAACAAGAAGACATTCAGGATTAGATTGCAAAAATACAAGGCAACAAGAAATTCTAGCCTAACATGCTTCACGTAGTACAATTAAAGAAACTTAAGCAAATAGCCAATTCACATCAACTAGGCATGCTTTTCTAAACTAACATAGGCTATAATTGCAAGTAGAATAAAGCAGGTAAGAAAGAAACTCAGTCAAAAAAATTAAAGTAAAATCGAATTTTCAACAATTAGCACAAGTACACGCTCGTCACCTCACGTACAAGACATTCAATTACCAAATATCACATCCTAAGGGGAAAGGTCCCCCACACAAGGTTAGACAAGCCACTTACCTCGAACCGGCTCAAAATCAACTAGAAACCACACGTATGCCACGAGTATCCGACTCCAAATGGACCAAATCTATACAATTCAATTTCATACTATAAATAACATCTCAAGTAAACTGATTCTACTATTAATTCAAGGCTAAGGCGCGAAATTACGTAAAATGACAAAAATGCCCCTCGGGCTCACGTATCGGAATCGGGTAAAAGTTATATTTTCCGGACGCCCATTCACTCATGAACTCACTTAACCAGAAACAATCAAAATCGGATGCAAAAAACCCCTTAAAGTCTCAGAATTTCGGGTTGGGGAAATTTCATCAATTTCCTATGGTTTTTCCCCCATTTTTGATAATTAAACTAAAAAAACAACGGGGATAATGGTCTAACAATGAATTAGGATAAGAAATGTTACATATGATCCTTCTCTTCAGAACCCACAGAAAATCGCCAATTCCCGAGCCCTTACACGATTTTTAGAATTATGAAATAAACTCTTGGATTTTTGGAATAAAATACACAGGGATCTCGCACCTGCGGTCTTGATCACCGCACCTGCGGAAAAGGCATCGCAGGTGCTGAATTTACTTAAGTTCACTGGGGCCGCACCTGCGGTCATTTGGTCGCGCTTGCTGTCCCGCACCTGCGGAACCCAGGTCGCACCTGCGACCACTGGTCAAATCCCCCTCTATCTCACCTACGATTAAGCCCACTGCGCCTGCGAGTCCGCACCTGCGGAAAAACTTTCGCAGGTGCAAAGACACCAGATGAGGTCTGGTTCAGCAATTGGTAAGTCCCAAATTCTCCCGTTAAGCATCTGAAACAACCCCGAGGCCCCCGGGACCTCAACCAAAACCCCCAACCGACCCTAATACCTTGTTTGAACTAGGTCAAGCCTTAAAAACACGTCTAGTAACATCAAAATCATCGATTATGCATAGGTTCAAGCCTAGAAACTTAGGAAAATTCTAGAATTCGCATCCGACGCCAAAACACATCTAAACTTATTTGAATGACCTCAAATTTGGCACACACTTCCCAAATGACATGACGGAACTACTGAAACTTCCGGAATTCCATTCCGACCCTCGGACCAAAAACTCACTATCGGACTGGAAACTTCAAAAATTCAAACTTCGGCATTTCAATCCTAAATGAGCTACGGACTTCCAAAATACATTCCGAACACACTCCCAACCCCGAAATCACCTAACGGAGCTAACAGAACCATCAGATTTCCATTCCGATGCCTTCTTCACACTTTTCCAATTACGTGAAACTTTCCGACACCTAAGCTCTCATTTAGGGACTAAGTGTCCCAAAACTCTCCGAAACTCAAAATCGAACGTCCCGGCAATTCAATTTAGAAGAAATAGACTTAGGGAAAACAATTAATAGGGGATCAGGGGCTTTAATTCATAAGACGACCGGTCGGGTCGTCACATCCTCCTACACTTAAACATTCGTTCGTCCTCGAACGAGCATAAAAACATACTTGAAGTAGTGAAAAGATGAGGGTAACTGCTGCACATATCCTGCTAGGTCTCCCAGGTCGCCTCCTCGGCCGGCTGACCCCGCCACTGAACCTTTACTGAAGCAATGTTTTCGATCTGAGCTTTCTCACCTGCCTGTACAATATAGCTACAGGCTCCTCAACATATGATAGATCCTTGTCCAATTGGACTGATCTTAAATCTAAGACATGTGATGGGTCACCGTGATACCTCCGGAGCATTGAAACATGAAATACCGGATGAACTCCTGCCAAGATGGGAGGTAAGGCAAGCTCATAAGCAACCTCCCTAACACACCTCAATATCTCAAAAAGGCCAATAAACCTCGGACTCAACTTCCCTTTCTTCCCAAGTCTCATAAAGCCCTTCATAGGCGAAACCCGAAGCAAAACCCGCTCTCCGACCATATATGAAACATCACGAACCTCCCGGTCCGCGTAACTCTTCTGTCTGGACTGGGCTGTACGGAGTCTATCTTGAATCACCTTAACCTTCTCCAATGCATCCTGAACCAATCTGTGCCCAATAGCCTGGCCTCACCCGGCTCAAACCAACACACTGGAGATCTGCATGTCCCACCATATTAAGCCTCATACGGATCCATCTGAATGCTGGATTGATAATTGTTGTTGTAAGCAAACTCCGCCAATGGAAAGAACTAATCCCAACACCCTCCAAAATCAATCACACACGCACGAAGCATATCCTCAAGAATCTGAATAGTGTGATCGGGTTGTCCGTCCATCTGGGGGTGAAATGTTGTGCTCAACTCCACCGTGATACCTAACTCCTGCTGAACGACTCTCCAGAACCGTGAAGTGAACTGAGTACCTCTGTCTGAAATAATAGAAACTGGAATACCATGCAAACGAGCGATCTCCCGAATATAAATCTCCGCCAACCGTTCCGATGAATAAGTAATTAGCACCGGAATGAAATGGGCTGATTTGGTCAGCCGATCCACAATCACCCAAATAGCATCATGCTTCCTCAAAGTCAGAGGAAGTCCAACCACAAAGTCCATGGTGATCCGCTCCCACTTCCACTCTGGAATCTCAATCTGGTGAAGTAACCCTCCCGGTCTCCGATGCTCACATTTGACCTGTTGACAGTTGAGACACTTGGCTACAAACTCTGCTATATCCTTCTTCATTCTTCGCCACCAATAGTGCTGTCTCAGATCCTGGTACATCTTCGTGGTACCCGGATGGAGGGAATACCGTGAACTATGGGCCTCCTCAAGAATCAACTCACGAGGCCCATCTACGTTGGGCACACAGATACGGCCATGCATCATCATCACCCCATCCTCTCCTATAGACACATCTCTAGAATCACCCCGCCGGACTATATCCTAGAGAACTAAAAGGCGAAGATCATCGAACTGGCGCTCTCTGATACGATCATGGATGGAAGACCGAGCAACCACACAAGCTAATACCCGGCAATGCTCAAAAAGATCCAATCTCATGAACTGACTGGCTAAGGACTGAACATCTAAGGCTAGAGGCCTCTCAGCTACATGAAGGTTTTCCAAACTCCCCAAACTCTCCGCCCGACGACTCAAGTCGTCGGCCACCACATTGGCCTTTCCCGGGTGGTATAGTATAGTGATTTCATAGTCCTTTAGCAACTCTAACCATTTACGCTGGCGCAAATTTAGATCCTTCTGCCTGAATATGTGCTGCAGACTCCTGTGGTCAGTGTAAATCTCACACGGTACACCATACAAATAATGACGCCAGATCTTCAAGGCATGAACAATGGTAGCTAACTCAAGTTCATGGACAGGGTAATTATTCTCATGTATCTTCAACTGTCTGGACGCGTAGGCAATCACCCTAGCATCCTGCATCAACACCACTACAAGGCCGACTTGCAAGGCATCACAATAAACATTATAAGACCCTGAACCAATAGGCAATATCAAGATTGGGGCTGTAGTCAAAGCTATCTTAAAATTCTGAAATCTCGCCTCACACTCCTCTGTCCACTGAAATGGAGCACCCTTCTGGGTCAATCTAGTCATAGGGGCTGCAATCGATGAAAATCCCACCACAAAATGACGGTAGTAACCTACCAAGCCAAGGAAACGATGAATCTCTGTAACTGAGGACGGCCTAGGCCAACGCCGCACGGCCTCTAACTTCTTCGGATCCACTCGAATGCCCTCACTCGATACCACGTGGCCTAAGAATTCCACAGAACTCAACCAAAACTTACATTTTGAGAACATTGCATACAACTTCTTCTCTCTCAGGGTCTGAAGCACTGTCCTCGGGTGCTGCTCATGATCCTCCCGACTCCGGGAGTAAACAAGAATATCATCTATGAAAACAATGAGGAACGAGTCGAGCTGTGGCCTGAACACACTATGCATCAAATGCATAAATGTTGCGGGGGCATTAGTCAGCCCGAATGACATAACTAGAAACTCGTAATGGTCATACCGAGTCATGAAAGCAGTCTTCGAGATATCCGACTCCCGAATCTTCAACTGATGGTAACCTGAGCGCAAATCAATCTTAGAAAATACCTGTGCGCCCTGAAGCTGGTCAAATAGATCATCAATACCAGGCAAGGGATAATGGTTCTTCACAGTAACCCTGTTCAACTGGCGATAATCAATACACGTGCGTATAGAACCATCTTTTTTCTTCACAAACAAGACAGGAGCACCCCATGGTGAAACAGTGGGTCGAATAAAACCCTTATCAAGAAATTCTTGTAACTGATCCTTCAACTCCTTCAACTTAGGAAGAGCCATACGGTATGGAGGAATGGAAATGGGCTGAGCGCCCAGCAAAAAATCAATGACAAAATCAATGTCTCTATCAGGCGGCATGCCCGGAAGATCAGCTTGAAACACATTGCCATAATCCCGTACCACTGGAACTGAATCAACAAAAGGGGTATCAACACTGACATCTCTCACATAAGCTAAATACGTGGCACACCCCTTCTCAACCATACGTTAAGCTTTAAGAAAAGAGATAACTCTATTTGGAGTGTGATATAAGGTACCACTCCACTCAACACACGGAATACCTGGCATAGCCAGCGTCACGGTCTTGGCGTGACAATCAAGAATAGCATAATGGGGCGAAAACCAATCCATGCCCAAGATAATATCAAAATCCACCATATCAAGTAACAATAAATCCGCACTGGTCTCAAAACCACGAATAGTAACCAAACACGACTGATAAATGCGGTCCACAACAAGATACTCCCCTACATGAGTAGAAACATAAACCGGAGAACTCAAAGAATCCCGAGCTATACCCAAATGCAGAGAAAAATAAGAAGACACATAAGAATACGTGGAGCCTGGATTGAATAGAACCGATGCATCTCTATGAAAAACCAGTACAATACCTGTAATGACTGAATCGGAGGCAACAACCTCGGTACGAGCAGGAATAGCATAATATCTGGCCTGGCCTCCCCCTCGAGGGTGACCTCTACCTCCCCGACCTCCGCCCCTATCTGGCTGGGCAGATAGGGTAGCAACTGGAGCTGTGATCATGGCTTGAGAACCCTGCTGAGCACGTTGTGGCTAAAAATTCTGCAAAGAGGTACCCCTACTAAGTCTGGGGCAGTCCTAACTAGATGGAGTGTATCGTCACACTCGAAACAAGCTCTAGGAGGACATGGAGGCTGTGACTGGCTAGGGCCAGGTCTGCTAGACTGACCTCTGAAAGCACCCCGCGCAGGAGGCGCGCTAGAAACTGGACGTGTATAGTAAGGCTCCTGAGGCCTGGGTGGAGCTGGGGTACCGCTGGCTGCTGGACGAGCTGAATGAACTGGGCAGACCATATAACCCCTGCCATGTCGACCAACTGTTGGGGTACAGGCACCAGAGTAGCGGCCCGACTCTTGAGACCCCTTGGCCTCTCTCTCCTCTCGCTCCCTAGCGAGCATATCCTCGATCCTCCTAGTAATGCTCACTACCTGCTAATAAGGAATTTCTATCTCCAACTCTCGAGGCATGCTAGATCTGATGGGTGGGATAAGACCCTCAATGAACTGGCGAACCCTCTCGCGGACAGTAGCAACAAAAGTCGGTGCATGTCTAGCCAATCTGGTGTAATTGATAACATACTCTGAAACTGTCATAGCATAACGGCGCAAATGATCAAACTCTGCGCGCCATGCGTCCCTGAGGCTCTGAGGAAAAAACTCCCTCAGGAACATATCCGAGAACTGGGTCCAGGTCAGTGAAGCAACCTCATCTGGACTGTCTAACTCATAGGTGCACCACCAATCATAGGCGGCTCCGCAAAGCTGGAAGGTAGTAAAGGAAAACCCTCTAGATCCGGCTATGCCCATAGTGCGAAGAATACGGTGACACTACTCTAGAAACTCCAAGGCATCATCTGATGCTAATCCACTGAATACCGGAGGGTCATACTTCTTGAACCTCTCAAGTCTCTGTTGCTCGTCCTCTGAAGCAGCTGACCCTTCCTCGGGCTGAACTGGCACTACAGGCGGCACAAGAATGATCTCTGAGACCTGCTCCACATGCACTCGCTGCTCAGGAGTGTGGGCGGGGGGAGTCTGTGCTCCTCCCCTGGCCTGGGATGTGGCTGCAGCAAGGGGAAGCAACCCTGCCAGAGCTAGAGTGGTGTACACAGACATGAACTTAGCTAATGTCTCCTGAAGGGCTAGAGTAGTAGTGGAAGTACGCGTGTAAGGTGCCTGGACCTCGGCTGGATCTACTGGTGGTAACTCGGCGGCAGCTCGCGCAGGTGCTCTCATTTCACCACGTGCGCGTCCTCGGCCTCTACCTCGGCCCCGGCCTCTGGCGGCTGCAGTAGAGGGCACGGATGCCTGATCGTCCCGAGTAGCACGTGTCCTCACCATCTGTGAGAGAATATAAAACAAAGGTTTAGAACTGATGTCAAAAATATTGCACGACAAGGAAATTAATGAAGTGAAGATTTTTCTTAAACAGTTATATAGCCTCTCATAGATAAGTACAGACATCTCCGTACCGATCAACGAGACCCTAATAAACCGGCCTGTGTTCCGTGACTCCTATGAGCCTAGATCTCTGATACAAACATGTCACGACCCTAGTTCGCCTCTGTGAACATGTCGTGATGGCACCTAGTCCCTATAACTAGGTAAGCCTAACAATGAGAAATATCAACATAACTTGCGAAATAATTAACTAAAAACGGAACAACCTTAAAGAAAGACTGTATATAAATGCCATTTGGCATATACAACCCAAAAATAATATGGAAGTCTACAATATCACCCCAAACCCCAGAAACTCACGGGAACCACAGGCTAACA
Source organism: Nicotiana knightiana (assembly GCA_005239525.1). NCBI lineage: Eukaryota > Viridiplantae > Streptophyta > Magnoliopsida > Solanales > Solanaceae > Nicotiana > Nicotiana knightiana. The sequence continues at coordinate 25,819 of MDKJ01183577.1, forward strand.
GAAATATAATACACTGCTCTAACTCCAGAATGTCCACAGAACTGTAAGGAAGGAAAAACTTTTCACAAAAGCTGGAATAAGATATAGACTCCTGGTCTGCGGACGCGGCATATGTACCTCGAAGTCTCTGCTGGATCTCTCAACCTCGGGGATAGTGCGCCTGAGTGGAGGTACCTGGATCTGCACATGAAAAACATGCACAGAAGGGGCATGAGTACACCACAACAGTACTCAGTAAGTGCCAAGCCTAACCTCGGTCGGGTAGTGACGAGGAAGGTCAGGGCCCTACTGAGGTTAAACAATATAATACGAATTTATTGTATGAAAAAAGGCAGTAATGATGAGTACACCAGTGAATTAAGACAGGTCAAACAAAGCAATAACAAAAAAACACAAGAACAGAGTAAACACGGAATATGAACAGCTCAATAACAATGGTAACAATGAGGATCTCCCAGGATACCGTCCTGTAGTCCTTTTCTCAACTGTGTAGTGGATCTCCCGAGATAATGTCCCATAGTCCATCATATGTAATACCGAAGGATATCCCGGGATACTGTACCGTAGTCCATCATCTATGCAGGGGGATCTCCCCGGATATCGCCCCGTAGTCCCAAAGTAAATATGCAGGGGGATCTTCCGGGATACCGTCCCGTAGTCCCAAAGTAAATATGCAGGGGATCTACCGGAATACCGTCCTGTAGTCCCAAAGTAAATGTGCAGGGGGATCTCACGGGATACCATCCCGTAGTCCCAAAGTAAATATGCAGGGGGATCTCCCGGGATACCGTCCCGTAGTCGCAAAATAAATTTGCAGGGTTGGTTGATTTCCCAATGCACACGCAAGTGTACGTGGTCGACAAGTAATATAGGAATTGAA
>ML413892.1:3449-15463 GCA_005239525.1 Nicotiana knightiana
TAAACTTTCCTAAAGTGAATAATTGGGTTTTAAACATTGATTCAGGGTCAGATTTGAGTGAAATTAGTATGTTTGGACTCGTAGTTTAGTGTGTTGTCGGAATTTGTGAGTTTTGTCAAGTTCCGAGGTGCGAGCTCGGATTTATTTTTTGGTTGACTTTGAGTTTTTGATTAAAGATTCGACCTTTATCGCTTGAGTTTGATTCCTAAGGCATTATTTGATGTATTTGAGTTGCTTTGGCTAGTTTCGAGCCGTTCAGAGGTTGATACGTGCGAGATGGCATTTTTAGAGTGTTGTTTGGCTTGCTCGGTATTTATTTTGGCTTTGAGGTAAGTATCCTATCTAAACTTGGTTAAGGCACTAGTTGCCTGGATTATTTGTGATAACTATGTGCTATGGGTGCGCACATGTGTGGGGTTTGAACCCATGTGCAAGCATCAGGGTATTTATCCATGCTCGGGGTAGTGCTTAGGTTATGATATGCCTTGTATTGACTGTTAAGCTTTAACATGTGATGTTTGTCATATTTGTAATCTTGTTGCGAACTATTTGATCCATGTTTGAGATTACATAGAGACTAAATCCCTGAAGGAAAATGATAATTGCTATTTCTGTGATGAAATTACTGATTTGAGCTATGATAACATACTTTGCACATGCCTATATTTTAGAATATCATTATACTAGTCTAGTAGCATGAAATCTGATATTCATTCATTATATACATGTATTCTTGTATATTTGTTCCTATGTGATATAATTTGAACTAGATGTCTGTGACCACGCCAAGCGGATTGTTTTGTTATGCATGTGATAACTAGGGTGGATTGTGTTATTATACATGTGACCACGCCAGACGAATTGTGTTGTTATGTCTATGACTACGCTAGACGAATTGTGATATTGATGTCTGTAATCACGCAGGGCGGATTGTGATATTGAGCATGTGACCACGCCAGACGGATTGTGATTATTAGCACGTGAGTTGTCCGTGTAGTTTTCTACCTTAATTCTCAACCTCCACACCTTTCTATTAAAATTCATGTGCTCGGTAAGCTGAAGCAACGCTATAGCCTACCTAATCACCTCTACCCAATATTTTTTTGGGATACTTCTACCTTTTCTCAGCCCCAACAAGGTCAATCTCTCACACCTCCTTACTGGGCATTTGTGTTTCTCCTCTTCACATACTCAAATCATCTAAGCATCGGTTCCGCAAATTTTTCTCCACCGAGGTGACTCTCACTTTGGCCCGAATATCTCCATTCCTAATCTTATCCATCCTGGTATGCCCACACATCTATCTTAACATCCTCATTCCTACTACTTTTATCTTCTGGACATTCGAGTTCTTAATGGCCTAATACTCAACCCCATACAACATAGTAGGTCGAACCACCACTCTGTAGAAATTACCTTTAAGTTTAGGTGGCACATTCTAATCATATAAAGCACCAAAAGTGATCCTCCATGTTAACCCATGTTTTCGTACGTAAAAGTACGTCGTAAGTCAATTGATGTAAACGCGAAAATAATATCATCTTTGAAAGTATGTAAAATAAGTTAATCATGTTACCTTGCAGGTTACAACTATTTAAGATCATGATCAACAAATACCAAGAGGGTTGAAGGTTTAGAAGCTAAACGAATCGAAGAAAATAAATTTTGTTGAAAGTCGACAAGTTGGGAACTCGTACTTTTGGGATGAGACTAGGGTGATTAACATGATAAAAAGAGCGATATTAAGCGGTATTTTAGTCGTTGATATGTTTTGAAGTCAAGCAAGTTATGAAACAAAAGTCGACGAAAGCCGTCACAAGTTACGTTCATAAATTTTACTGAAATTTGGGTCTAATGTCACTGAGCTTTTCTCCCAATATAATTGGATTTACAGGATGATCCACCCGCCAAATTGAAGGTCTGCGAGTCTAGTTTCCGACACATTAAATCGTTTGCCAATGCAACATCAGAGTAGAGAGATATTCGCATTTTTGTGAGACTGCATAGATTGGTAGGTAACAAGTAAGTGCATAACCTACTTGCTTAAATGAAGGGACCAAATAACTTCCCAAAAAGGGGCAAATTGAGGGCGGCCAAGGGACCCTTTATATGGATTGATTCCCTCTCACTTACAACATAATATCATGAGGAAAACATAGGAGAAAAACCCCTGCAACTTCTCTCCCAAAAGTTCCATCAAACCCTAAGTGATTTCGAAGGTTACAAGTGATTTTAGTGGGGGGAAAACCGAACTGCTTGCTAGTTTTTCTTTCTCTTTCTTGTAGATGCGTTGGAGGTTGTTTTCAGGCGAAGAGGAGTTAGGTTTCGACTAGTAGTGATCAGTTCAAAGTGAGTTGTGCTTCTCTGGCCCTTGTTTAAGCTTCTACGAGTTGTAGCTCATTTATGAGGACTAGAACTTGCGACTTTCGAAAGAGTAGTATGTTGTTTGTTGTTGGGCCACTATTGGCTGGCTGTGAACTTACTTTTAAGTTGAATTTATTGCCGATTTACATGAGAAGAGGCTTAATTGTGTATTGTTGGTTGTGTTGCTCGATTTGAAAGAAAGGACAAATCAAAAGTGTGTATTAGTAATCTAAAAAATCAGTTTTGAGTTACTAAACTTGTGGGACTGTTATGGGGTCACTTTAAAGTTGTGTGTTGGTTGAAAATCAATAGGGATAATTGAATATGTTACAGTAAATATTGTTGATAAATTCTGGTACAAACAAGGGGTTTAAAACTATAGTTATTTAATCACGAACTGAGCTGCCGCTCTTTGTACTATTGTTTGAATTGTTGGAATTGTTCTTACGTGGTTGAGGGGCCAAATGGATAGGATTTGTTGTTGATATTGTTTGGTGCTATTTTGAATTCGAGGAAGTGCGGAAATATAGGAGAAGTGCTGCCCAATTTTCCGTAAGAGCGCCACTAGCTTAGAAATGTCTTTTGAGTTCTTCCATGGTATTAACCATAGTTCTAACACCTTGATGTAGGTTGAGGTACTATGGGCAGTGTATATTAAGTCGTTATAAACAAAGATATGTTAAGGCTAATCCTTCCTTCTTTCGGCTTGATCCAGGTAACAAAAAGTAAATGTAATGTTATCCATAAATGGTTACTCTTAGTAGTTAAGGATATCTACTTTATTCATTCATGTGAAATGTAATTCAAAGCATATCTAAGTATGTTCCTAACTCCCTATTAAGACATACGATAAGGATGTTAATGTTCATAACATAATCGGAGGGTAGACGACTATAGGTCATTCCGAAAGATGTCCTAATGATCCTAAAACGATCTTCATGCATTTACCATTGAGCTAAGGTCGGTTGGGAAGGTACGCATTTACCACCAAGCTACGACCGATCGGGCAGTTATGCATTTACCACCGAGCTACGGCCGGTCTGGCAGTCGTGCATGTACCATCACATTATGGCATGTCGGGCAGTTACCACTGATCAGTTGGGCATTCATGTTACGAAATGGATAATAATCCCAAAGAGAGTCATTAAATGTATAAGTATATTTACTATGCATATCATAGCCCTCAACGGCACTTCAGAGGTCCGGGTTGATTCTTATATCTCTTTAATTGATGTTGTCTTATTGTTATGTTTCAGTTCTACCTTACATTATTCATACTGACGTCTATTTTGTTGTGGACCATGCATTCATGCCTGCAAGTATGGGTAATCAGTTTGACGAGCCCTCATAATAGACAAGGTTATCATTCAGCGAACGATTGATAAGACTCCGCTTTACTCGTAGTGCTGCCGAGTCTATAAGTCATGATGTCAGAGCTTTGCTACAGATTTATGGGTAGGCTGGAGCCCTATTTCGACCATGTTTCAATGTCAGATACTCTCAGAGGCTATGTAGACACAAGTTCATTATGTACAATATGTCAGGGCCTAGTTATCCCTTGTTTATGTTTCCTTCTGGGTTGTTCGGTGTCAGTACTCATAGTGGCCTGCTCGGCCCGTACATACAGATATGTTTTGAGTATAAAGGCTCGGTAACATGAAGCTTGCCCACTATATATATATATATATATATATATATATATATAGTGGGCANCCCAATATCATCATACTTACGTGCATTATTAACCACTCGGATTGAAGAGCAGGTACTAATATTACAGATTGGTGTATTTCAGTTAAAATACCTGACGTAGCAAAGCCTTGGGTAAAAATAGCACTAGGGCCGGTTATTTTACTTAAAATTAAAACATTTTTTTTGAAATACGGAATTATATGAATAAGGGAGAAACTCCATGAAAGGAAAATTAATGATTCATATAAATCGCTTAGTGGGAAATGTCCAGAAGAAATCCAACGGGTAACTAATAATCCTGTTATACAGAAAAAAGTAACTATTATGCCCTTTTCTGATGAATCGTATAGTTTTACGATTTCATCGACTAAAAGGGTTATCAAATGAATTGTAATTACAATTGAAACGATCGAAAAGGAAATGTGAAGAAAGAATGAGTGTAGCCAAATCAGCCTATGTACGTTCTAGTTTACGTCGAAGTCCCTTAATTATATAATTCTAAAAAGGAAATCGGAAATTGAATTCATTATAAGATCTATTTATCCTTTTTAGAAGCCGGTATGCCGCCACTCGGACTCGAACCGAGATGCATTAGCACTGCTTCCTAAGAGCAGCGTGTCTACCAATTTCACCATAGCGGCTTGAGTTACAGAGTGGTTCGCTCGAGCCAGTACGGCACCGGGTGCCAGCCACGCCTCACCTAGGTTGGGGTGTGACACTCCAATTCACCTACTCTGCTCTATTACATAGCCTCCATTTTACCCGCCTTACTTTATCACGATGTGCAACATCCTCGTCAATCTCCTCAAATACAAGACCCAAGGTACTTGAAATTCTCTCTCTCAGGGATGGCTTGTGTATCAAGCCTCACGTCCACATCTGCTTCACTGGTCCTATCACTGAACTTGCACTCCAAGTATTCTGACTTGGTCCTACTCAACTTGAACCCTTAGACTCCAAGGTTTGTCTCTGAACCTCCAGACTCACGTTAACACCACCTCGTATCTCATTAATCAGTACAATATCACCTGCAAATAATATACACCATGGCATCTCCCCTTGAAATCCTTTTCTTTCTTTTTTTCCGTAAAAATATATCTAATATCTAACAAGCATATTTGAATAACACGAGTAAAATTAAAAAATTACAATTGTACTTGCAATTGATGTTGACAAGAAGTTTTCGAAATAACTCATAATATACGAAAACCAATTTGTGGAAGTCAAAATTGAATCTGAACATAAACTTCACCTGGAAAACATTCTGTAAATGTTAGAAGTTTTGTAAATAAACAACAGTATAACATTGAAGATACGCACACATGTTACTGGTAGTAAAGCGGTCGTAAATTCACAATACTTGAGCCTAATTGTTGCATGGTATAGCTGGTATTTCTTTATTCATTCTAGGAAGTTTGAGAGATGAAATTAGCTTTCTAATGACAATTATTGGCTTTAATTTGCGATATCCACTTAACCATTTCTATGAATTGGTACTTGTCCCTAGGATATTCATCCTAATTTGTTGATATGTTTCATCTGCTAGAACTAGATTTGATCGCAAGCAAGGTATGCGACGACAAGTGTTGATCTGAACATGATGACAAACAGAATTGTATAATAACAGTTACCACTCAATCCCAAATAAGTTGAAGTCGACAACATGAAACCTCACTGAACAATGCGAGTACTTCAATTTATCAAACAAGGCTAGAAAGATGAGTAGGTGCATAAAGAAACAGGGCATCCAAGTCATAAATTTCAGAGAATCCAAAATAAAGAGTACAAGTAACAAATACTGCACCTTATTGCTAGGCACTCCATTTCACGGTACCCTGTCACAGAAACAGAGTTAGTAGTTTCAGCCAAAAACAAGAACATGCAATCCCCATTGAGAAATTGATTCATAGAATAGGTATAAAGAAAGGAAATAAATAGGACATCCACTATTTTCTCCAAATTTACTACAAAGCATCATTGGACAAGAAAATCCGAATACCTTCCATTTCCAGTATAACTGATTAATAGAGGCAGTCAACAAGGAGAGGAAAATATTCTAGACAGGATTAAGAAACATCGGGGAAAATTTGAAAGAAAAAATAAGTAAATAAGCAGTCAGCAATCAGATGTCAACTAGCAGTAATACTCCAGAGAGGATTAAGTAAACAATATCAAAAAATAACCTCACAAATAAAGAATCTGCATTAAGCATATTACCATAAAGAATATTCCTTATCGCTTCTGTCTTTGATGTATACATCAAGCACCTCAGAATCATGAAACCATTCCTAAAAGACCGTACATACTTCTATAAGAACTTTGATTCAGAAAATGTCACGCTGTGTAAAGCCATGGCCGATACAACGAGTGACATGGGTGAAGTAGATCCTCTCTCCCTGTGTAGACTCATTCTTGTTGGATAACCATATTAGTTTTGGTTACTGAACCCCATGTTTTGTCCACACCACCATGTTATTAAAGAAAGAGATGATATTGACACAGTAAAAAATGATCTTCCAAGACATGTTGAAGAGATTAGTCCACCTCCCGTAGACAATGAATATACAGACATAAATAATCTAAGTTTGAAGTGCAAAACACAATGAAAGAATAAAAAAGAATCAGCATGACTTATACTTTCTATAAGAACTTTGATTCAGAAAATGCCACGCTGGTGTAAAGTAAGAAGATTTTTTAAGACGCAAAAAGATATGTTCTCCAGATCGGGGATTGGCATTGATGAAATGACTTTACTGATACAAGAGTTAATTTCTTCCCGAACTTTCTTCTCCATTTACCAAAAAAGATAGTTATTCGACAAATTTGCTTCTCTACTAAAAGCATCTTCTACTTTAATATCAGAATGCCTGACCTATTAACATTGGCTCTACAGAAATAAAATGTAAATTAGCAGTAAAACGCTTGACAGTAGCTTGAAGTGGAATGACCAATACAAACAAGGAATTGGACATATGATGTATGCAATGCCTGACCTATTAACACTGGCTCAAAGAATGTTCTGTAGTCAACATCCCCCACCAAAGGAATTTCTCTTAGCTTCTGCTTTTGATGCACAAATCATATAGCTGAAGCAACCCATCCTTGAAAAGCAAGGTTTCCACTAGGACCTTGCTAAAAGACAGTTCCTCTCCGTACTAATCTGTTGGGGAGCTGAAAAACATAAAAACTATCCAGTTCTTGTACATTCTGCATTTTGCGCCAAAAGGCTAAGAGAGAAAACAGTTAAACTTCAGCTTGTGTGTTGTCCCTTCTGCAAAATTTATCTATAAATAAATACATAAAGGGCAGCCCGGTGCATAAAGCATCCCGCATTCACACAGGTTCCGGGGAAAGGCGAAAGGCCGCACCCAAGGGGTGTGATGTAGACAGCCTAATTGTGTAGAAACTCGTGAACATAAATTTCTAAGCTAATACATAAAAAGGTATTATCAAACAGTTACATCTTAATTAACTTGATTCAAATATTTATTCAAAATTATAGATTCAGTGAAGTTAAAAGCTGGTGTTGATTCAATACAAGATCAGTTTGCTAGCTGTTCAGGAGTGATCTGTGCTGTTTTGTCCTTATTGGTGACTTCTCTTCTGCCTTAGTAAGAGAAACATCAAAGTGTAGGACTGTGCAGTTGACAGTCGTACAGCTAGATAGTCAAGTTTGTAGCTGAATTGAATAGAGAGAAATAAGAACGAGTGACGGAGTTTAGCGGTTATATCTACTGTCAGGATGATTGTGACCACCAAGCATCGGGATAAAATCATTCAGACAAACGGGAGTAAGAATTTGTTTGCTGAGTAGTGTTGCTTGTAACTTGACCTTTTGCTTACTATACCTACAGATTAATCAAAGCTGAGACAAGATACTACCTCTAGAATCTAGAAGAACTTCACTAGGTCCAATAGGGCTTTAGGCGGAATACTATCATGACCGATGCATGACAAACAGAAGAACCAAAAACATAATCGACAAAATAATTTAGATAGCTACATTTGAAAAAACAACAAGAACAACCATGTAGAAACGTAATGATTTATCCTCTTTGATAGCAATGAGATATGAGCATACATATCAATAAATTTGGTAAAACTCACAAAATGCTCTATCGGCTTCTACTTTTGATGTATATATCATACACCTCAGGCATCTCATCCTTGAAAGGCAGCACATATCTTTCTAAGAACTTTGACTCAGAACATATCACAGCAGTATAAAGCTTCTGACTACACTTTGTCGGCACCTTCTCATTGAGTAGCTTCAAAACGTTATGTCTAGGCATAATCCTTTTCTCCAAGCTACATGTCAAAAACGTGGGATGAGAAGCCAGGTAATGAGACTCATATCCAAGTTCCTTCATTAAAAAATTTAACGTATTTCTGATCTTAGCTTCGGATCTTGTCAAACAGAGAGGAAGTTTTTGGACCAATGTAAAAATCTCCGAGTCAGACCACCCGAAGCTCCTGAAGATTTCTAATCTCTTTTTCACTGTCGATTCGTCAAGCCATGCAAGTGCATAAACCCCATGTATGAACATGTTGCAATCGCGAGAAAGAAAGAAAGTTTTTTCTACTCGATCCACTATGTCTTTGAGGCGCCCAGCTTTTTGAGTAAAAATTCTAGGATTCCAAAGCATAAGCTTCTCTATATCGACACTTGAAACCCCAAGATTTTGCAGCAATGATATATTGGGTGACATTAGTTTAGGGGCATTAATACTCCATAAGAACCTAGGCTCTCTCTTGATAAACTTAGCTACAGAGTCATCACTACCTAACAGTTTCCGGAAATAATCAAGATTGGATCTGATTGAATTATCAAGACTTAAAAGGAAGAAAGACCCACTCTTTGCGATGACTTTAGCTAGGTCCGACCCAGATAAGCCAATTTCTTGAAAAACCTTAATTTTGGGTTTAAGGGTTTTGTCAACATCAGAAAACAGCAACCTAGGGTTGGAAGAAACAAGGGATTTAATGTGGGTCTTGTCTAGACCAAGCTGTTGTAAGAAATTGATGACCAATTGAGGCTTGTTGTTTCCAGGTTTCAAGAGTGTTACCTTGGCGCTAGTAGAAATAGCTTTCTCGTTGGAGAAACCAAGTGAATTCACTAATATCTCCGCCAACAAATTGTTGCGGGAAGTTGCAGCAGCAGCTGTGGAGTAGTACAAGGAGAACAGATAGGTGATGCCATTGTTACGACATTGACGAAGCCAAAGCATTATCGATTTGTGGATGCTGGGGGAGATGGCGGAATTTGAGATTTCATCCAAAAATTTCGCCCCAAACGCGCCCAATATTAGCAGAAGACCAGTTGCTAGTCTTAAAATTTTTCTTTTCTCTTTATTTTTGCTATCCTCTCTGTACCTATAGTCTATTCTCGTATTTTTTATTTTTTGTTATAAATACAATTACGATAAAGTTATCATACAATTTCTGAATATTTTTTATTTTTCAATAATATAAAGTTGTTAACAGCGGTGAAAAGAGAGAAGATGAAGATTTTTGGCGTATATTAAGGAATTTTGATGTACAAAGAAAGAGAGAAGAGGAAATGAAAAAAAAAGAAAAAATTTAATTGAAGACACTAATAATGGGACGTGAGCCTTTTAAGGAGCAATGTATACAATTTATAAGAAAAACCTAGATACTTAATAAAAACTATAAATATAGAAAACATAAGTAAATAAGTTTCTAATATAGTATATCTAGGTAAAAATCTCTTTTATTTACAAGGGGCAGTCCTTCACTGTTAATAAAGTTGTTAATATGGGTCGGGCCCGATTAGCCCAGCACAACTCACGTGGGCTTTAGCATTTGAAGGGCTAGGCTGGACTAGCCCACCAGTTTGATGGGACTTATAATGGGTAGCTCACTCCAGTCCTATGTAGGCCGCAGACCCCACGGGCCGGCCCATTATTTTTTAAAATATAATCTTATATTTTTTCTTTAAGTTCTAACCTAAAAATAATAAACATCTAAAAGTTAAAAAAATCGCAAAACTTAATAACTTTTAATATTGTTCTAATATATCACAATAAACACTAAAAAGGTAAAAGACAAGGTTGTATTTCATTCACTAAAAGTCAAAATTTAAAACAAACTATTCAAGAGAACGTTCATGACGTTTATGGGATATCCAATACGTTATCTTCATCAAACAAATTTGACTCCGCTTGTGACAAAGTTGTCTTAATATCTTCACTTTCATTTATATCCACAATCATAGGCAATTAATTAGTTAAATATTAGGAATAATAAAATTTTAAAAAATAATAATATTCCCAATTTGAGTTTGGGAAAAGTCGTGCAGCCAATTTCGAATAGTAACAAGTGTTTGGACATTTTCATGATGGATGCAACTTTTGTATTATGTCATAACACACCCACCAATGCTAAATGTTGATTTTGATGCTACGGTGGTAATTGAATTAATACTAAGTACATAATGCGCTATCACTGAAAGATCGGGATATTTCCAGAATTGTCCTTCCAATACATGAAAACATGTATCTCTTGAAACTTGACAAGATCAAGCTTTGGTTCCTCTAAGTAAAAATCTAATTCTAACTTTCCATCGGTAGAAGCATTATACTTTTTATATTTAAATAAATATTTTATTGGGCCCACGGGCCAAGCCTAGCCCAGCCCCAATCAAGCCTTACCCGCCACGAGCTTACTCGGGCATGGGTTAAAAGCCTTGTTTTAAACGGGCCCAAAAAATTCAAGCCCAATCTTGCTAAATCACGGGTTGGGCTTGGGTGGCCCAACAAATCAAGACCATATTGACGGCTCTAGCTATTAACCAAAAGAAAGAATATGAAAGTAAGGATTTACCATCATATTGCTTATTTCTCAATGTAACATGGAGATTGACAAGAGATTGATAAGGATGTGATACATCGTATTAGAACGGGATAGATACAATGGAGACTTGCATTCGATGTCCTATGTGATAAGAATGTGCCATCAAGATTTAAAGGTAAGTTTTATAGAGTAGTTATTAGACTAACTATGATGTATGCGTAGAGTGTTGACCAGTCAAGAACTCACATATTCAAAAGATGAAAAGTAGCGAAAATAAGGATGTTGAGATGGATGTGTGGGCATATTAGGCGAAATATGGTTAAAAACGAAGATATATAGAGCAAGATGGGAGTGGCCTCCACGATTGATAAAATAATGAAAGCGAGATTGAGATGGTTCGGACATGTCAAGAGGAGGTGCACAGGTGCCCCAATGAGGAGATACGAGAATTGGCAGTGGCAAGTACGAGGAAAGGTAAAGGTAGACTAAAGAGGTATTGGAAAGAAGTGATTAGACGACATAACATATCTTCAGCTTATAGAGGACATAACCCTAAATAGAATGGTGTGGAGATCCAAGATTTAGAAAAAAGGTTAGCAAGTAGCCGAGCATTTTCTCTCTTTTTCTGTAGGAGAATAAGGCTTTAGTTTGGAGCACCCTATTCTGCTCCCTTTGCGCCTTATCTGTAGTACTACAAGTATGCTAGTATTGTTTATTCTTCGTTTCTACAACGACTTGTTGTTGTTGCTGCTTAGACTAGCTTAATATCTTTGTTGTTGATACTTCTTTTCCTAGTATTTTCGACATAGCGCCTTACTATTGTATTTCTTTTTACTAGTGATATCGTATTTTTTTCTATTCTTTTACTAGTACTACTATATTTTTTTCTATTCTTTTACTAGCTCTACTGTATTATTCGCCAATACTGTTGGCATAGTTTTTTTTCTTATTTCTTCAAATCTATTATGGAATCGCTTTCTTTGAGTCGAGAGTTTATCGAAAATATCATCTTTATCTCTATAAAATAGGGGTAAGACTTGGATATACTTTATTTTTCCTAGACCTCACTTGTGGAATTTCACTATATATATATATATATATATTTTTTTTTTTTTTTTTTAACTCAAAAAAAAAAGCATAAAATT
>ML413892.1:15931-58043 GCA_005239525.1 Nicotiana knightiana
TTTTTTTTTTTTTTTTTTTGATAACTATCCATTTTATTTATCAAAAACTTGAAACTTACAAAACTCGAAATTGCTGACCAGTTTCTTTTTCTTCTACTCACTCTATTGACCTCACACACAGAATAGCTATATCTAGTCCTATACATTACTCATATAACTATTCTGGTGTCTATCACTATAAGAAGCTAATTCAACAAAACAGACAATAAACAAAACAAACAAGTAGTTACATTGTGACTTAGTATATGACTCCTATGGAAATCTATTTAAGTCTTCCATATAACCTCCCCAAGCATTGTGCATATGGCTTCTAATGTGGATGTATGTAGCAATTTCTCTACACACTTTGTCTGCTGAAGCTCTTCCATTTTGAAATCTGATCAGGTTTCGATCTCTCCACAGACTGTGTACCACCATGCTGAAGACTACCACTATAATACAGTTGATTCCTACTTTCTTCTTTGCATGGTTGACCACCCATTGTACTTATTTTCCCATGTTTTAACCTGTCGATTAATGTTCAACCATACCAGTAACCTCTTCCATATAGCCTTTGTATATGAACATTCAAAAAAACAAATGTTCAAATACCTCATCTGCATGCCCACAGAAACTGCAGGTTTGTGTCACTTGTATCCCTATCCTCTACAATCTATCAACTGTTGGCAATCTTCTCAGTATTGCTAACCATAAATTGAACTAGTGCTTGGGATGCATGTGAGGATGCAGTATCAAACTCTTCCATCTAACCTTCTGACTCTGAGGGATTTGTATCTTATACATTTCCTGAATACAGAACTTCTCATTAGCTTTTTGAAAAGTCTTCAGCCTCTCTTGTACAGTCCCTTGTATGTTTGGTAAGCTCAATACAAAGTTCATTTGTTCAAGAATCCTCCTTAGTACCCAAGAAGCACTCTTAGGTATCTTCATAACATCTATACTCTTGTTCTTTATATAGTAGGCATGGACCCACCTTATCCACAAGCAGTCTTTTTTCATTGCAATTGTCCACAGATGCTTTGTTACTGCAACTTTGCTCCATTTGCATAAGTTTATCACATTCAAACCACCAAGTGCTTGTGGTAAACATACTTCGTCCCATGCTACCAATGCTCTTCTTGATATTTCAGCTTGTCCGGTCCACAAGTAAGTTCTACATACTGTCTCAATCATCTTAGATATCTTCTTTGGTAATAGGAAAATCTGAGCCCAGTAGGATTGCATCCCAAACACTACTGACTTTATAAGTTGTAACCTTCCAGCATAAGATAACAACTTTGAAGTCCAACAACTTATTCTTGCAGTAATCTTCTCAACTAAAGGCCAACATTGTTGAACAGTTAGCTTCTTAGGAGCCAAAGGCACTCCTAAATACTTGAATGGTAGGCTTTCTTCAGTGTATCCCAATTCTTGTAAAATTTGCTGCTTCAGCCTTTCATTTGTACTTGCTATGTATACTGAACTTTTCTTTGGACTAGCTTGAAGCCCTGAAGCGTTTGAAAACTTTAATAATGCTTCTTGTAACAATCTTATGGACTCCAAGTCAGCTCTACAAAACATTAATAGGTCATCTGCAAAACATACATGTATAACACCTATCTTTTTGCATCTAGGATGAAAATGAAAATTCTTGTTCAATGTCAACTGCTTGAACTCCCTCTACAGGCATTCCATGGCTATCACAAACAGGTAGGGTGACATGGGATCACCCTGCCTTATCCCCCTCTTCCCTTTGAATGGCTTAGTTAGTCCCCCATTCAGTTTCAAAGAATATGACACAGTAGTTATGCATTCCATTATCCAGCATATAAGCTTTTGTGGAAATCCCAGTTCTATCAGCATTCTTTCAGAAAACCCCAGTCCAGGGTGTCATATGCTTTCCTCAGATCCACCTTTAGAATGCATCTTGCAGTCATTCCTTTTCTAGTGTACCCCTTGAACAGTTCATGCAAATAGTATATTATCTGTTATATTCCTGCCTTCAATAAAAGTTGACTGAGAATCTCCAATTATATGATTCATAACTATTTTCAATCTACCAGTTACGATTTTAGTAATGATCTTGTACATAGTTGAGCATCAAACTATAGGTCTAAAGTCCTTCACCTGTGTAGGATTAGGTACTTTAGGAATCAATGTTATGGATGTGGTGTTGATGGTTCTTGGAAGTCTTCCTGTAGCAAAAAATTCCTGCACATCAGCTATTAATTCATGCTTTATCACCTCCCATTGCTGTGTGAAAAATTATATAGGATAACCATCAACTCCAGGGGCTTTTCTGCTGGCATACTCTTTACAGCTTCCATTATCTCCTCTGTACTGACTTCTTTTATAAGCTCCAATTGTTGCATTCTTGTAAGGCATGATCCTTTCTTTATTACCTCTGCATCTAGACAAGAATGCTTTGTATCTGCCTCTCCCATCAGCTTTTGAAAAAACTCCAAAAATTGTTTCTCTATCTCCTTTGGATCAGTGATTTTACACTTGCAATATCATGAATAGAAACAATATTGTTAGTGTTGGTTCTTCGCTTCCATTGGGCATGGAAGTATTTTGTGTTTGCATCTCCATGTTTGATCCATATTGTTCTTAATTTCTGCCTTAGCACCTGTTCTTCAACACTGCTCCATTTTTCTACTTCAGTCAGTATTTCCTTTTCTTGCTCAATCAACTCTTGTCTTAGTGGTTGCATGGACAATTGATGTTGTATCACTTCCAGTTTTTGCTTTGCCTGCCCCAAGTGCTGCTGATAAACTGCCATGAACTTGTTCAAGTTCTTCAGAGCCTTCTTAGCTTACACCATGTACTATTTCCACATATCATCCTCTCATCTTGTTTCCATATTTCTTCCACAATTTTCCCAAATTTAGGATGCTGCATGACATTTTGATACAATCTAAAAGGTTTTGGATGCAAGCATTTCTGCTCACATCCATATTACAGTTCATCATAATAGGAGTATGATATGATACTCCAGGGTTCAGATATTCTGCCTCTACATGTCCATTTGTCATCATCCATATAAAATTCCCAAATGCCCAGTCTATCTTGCTATATATCCTTGCATTTTCATCTCTCTTATTGCACCAAGTATAGTACCATCATGTACTTTTCAAGGGGGTTAATTGCATATTGTCCAGGAACTCCTTGAAGTCTTGCACTTCTGCCATAGTTATAGGAACCCCAATTCAATCATCCAATTGCAAACAGTTATTAAAATCTCCACTAATCAGCCATTCAGAATTTATACTGGTTCCTACGGTTGTCAACTTTTCCCATAGCTGCCTTCTTGATCTCATGTCATTGTATGCATACACTATAGTTAAGAACCAATCGCTCTGATTAGCTTGATCTCTTACACTACAATGTATAACTGTGCATCAATAGTGAGAATTTGAACCTGTACATAAGCTTTCCAGGCTAGCCAAACTCTACCATTATATGCACAAGTGTAATTGCGTTGTATTTTCCAGTCCTTAAAAACCTTTTGGCTTATTCTTCTTGACTTGTTCTCCTTGACCCTTGTTTCTACTATCCCCATTATCTCCACCTTATACTTCCTTAGAAAGAGCATCAACTCCTTCTGTTTGAAGGCCTTATTCAGCCCTCTTAATGTTTCAAGTGCTTACTATCATTTTGTTTGAGGATGGCCTAAACCACCCTGCCCAGTATCATTTTTCAGTTCTCCCATTACCAGCACATCAAACCTATTTGTAGTTCCAAATTGACTAGTTTAGCATACTTGACTAGTTGAACCAGCTTGTTCCACCACAGTATCCTCCATTACTCTTCTTTCCAATCTTCTACTACTCCTTGTTGCTTCAGCCAGTGTTGGAAATTCACTTCTACTCAGCTCTTTGTCCTCTGCAACTTCTGGTACAGTCTCAATAACATTAGCTTTTTCTCCTTCTGTAATAGGACCTTTTTCTACCCATTTGGCTTCTACCTTCTTCCTTTTCTTTGCTCTCTTTTTTCTTCTGTTCTGTTCCACAAACCAATTAGCCTCAGGTTCCTTGCTTTGTCTGCACTCCTCTGTAGTGTGTCCAACCTTAGAGCGACCATACAAAACTTTGGTTTCCAGGCATATTCTATAGTCTGATGCATTACTCCTCCTGGAGTATGTATTTCTACTTCCTTTGGCAAGGGCTGAGTTATGTTTGTCTCAACCAGCACTCTAGCATATGAAATCCTCTCCATTTCGGCAGTATATTGATCAGTATACATAGGTTTCCCTACTACACTTTCCAATTTGCTCAATACCTCAACAGACCAATATCATACTGGTAGATTCGGAAATCTAACCCAGAGTGGAATCACATTTAGGCATTCTGGATAAAAAAAACAAAGTCTATTGTCCAATTCTTCAGAATAAAAGGTTTATTATGAAAGGTATATGGACCTAGCTGCATGACTTTATCTCTTTCATCCATTGTATCAAACATAAAGATGTAATATCCATCATCATGGTATGGATTTGTGGTTTATTAACAAAATCCCACACATTATCAATATAATGTTCCATAGATTTGAAATACGGATTCTCTCCTAAGACATATCCTATCAATGAATTGTTCCAATAATTCTGTTGTTCCCTTATATCATCCTCTACGATTGTAACAACAATCGATTCTCCTTGTATATCTGGTGGAACATATGTAAGAGTTTTCCCCATTTGAGAACTACGATTTCGTTTATACTTGTTATCACCCACAAGTTCCTGTTCCATTGGTTCCTTCTTCAGTTATGAGATCTGAGCTTTAGCTGACTTGTGAATTTCATGTCCAGTTGAGTCTGCTAATTAAGAAAACTGAAGGCGACGAGGACTCTCTTCTCCTTTTCTTCTAATAGCTCGTTTACCAGCAAGAACTTGCTGCAACTGTCCTTCTTCTTCCTCAATTGGGTCTTCATTTATCGTTTGAAATTGAATTGGAAGGAAGCTTCCAAATGTTAGAGGCTTTGCATGTACTAATCCAGTAGGTCCTGGTGTAACAGTGCTCATCGCGGCCGTATTAGCGGTGGTCGGAGTCGGAGTTATCATACTGCCAGTGCACGTTAGCTAGAACTGCTTAACGTGCGCCGAGAGCAAACATTCTCCTCTTCCTTCGACTGTCTAAAGGTATTTCACTATATATATTATTGTTGTTGTAGTTCTTTATTCTTTTTTATTTTATTTTTTATTTTCTAACTTTGGAGAGACCTAACCTCAAAATAAATAGAAATAATGCAAGGTTAACACCTTAGCGGTCGTGTTTATTTTTGTATTTTCCCTTCTTATTATCCTTAAGTAGTTATTAATTGAACTTTCGGATTTACCACGTTTTCTCTCTTTCACTTTTTAAAACTGTAATAATATATGCCCTTCTCCTCATTCTTTGAATTCGCTCTAGTCATATTCACTCATTATTTCTTGCGTTTTATTTCTTTGTTTTTTTAAAAAAATTTCCATTACATAAGGGAGTTCAGCAAGGGGAAGAAAAGAGGGTCAGATTATAAGTTTTAGTGGTGTATTTAGCTTTGAAAATGTTTTTACTGGCTTATAATAACTTTTCCCTCACAAGTAAGTAAGAATTATTCAAAAGATGAGAGTCCATTATGAATCTTTAGATGTTTTTGTTTTATCCACATAAACATTATAGGGAAATGCATTGGTCAATAATTTCATTGGCAAATTTTACCTGTATTTAGACATCAAATTTTGTTAAACCTGTAGTATAATTTTTGTGTGTTTATACAAATTTCTTATTAAAAGTAAGAAAATTCTCATATATAAAAGTGTATCATTCTTTTTGGAGTGAATAAATAAAAACAGAATTAGTTTTCACACGGTGATGAAAGGTTCCAAAAGTACCTCATTCTTTTTCTATTTGTTTAAAATGGATGTTA
Organism: Nicotiana knightiana; assembly: GCA_005239525.1. Lineage (NCBI taxonomy): Eukaryota > Viridiplantae > Streptophyta > Magnoliopsida > Solanales > Solanaceae > Nicotiana > Nicotiana knightiana. The sequence goes on from ML413892.1 coordinate 21,815, forward strand.
CCTTTTTCAAATAACCTAAAATTTGTGTTTGTGTGATGATGTTTGAAAGAAAAAAACCTGTAAAACATGAAGAAGAAAAAAAAGTTGTACTTGTTTGACAATTCGAAGCAAGGTTGAAATCTATTCCAACGTTAAAACTTGAAAAGGAAATTGGCAAAAACGCTTTCTCACATTGTTTTGGGGGATTTATATCTATATCCGTTTTTGGGTCACGTTTTAACTTATATCCGCTTTGCAAAAAAGATTACAAGCGTACCCACTTTTGCATAAACTTCAGGCATACGGGCCTGAAGTAGCAAAGGCTTTCACACAAACTTCAGCATTCTAGGCTTTTTTTAAAACTTTAGCAGAAGTGCTAAAGTTATTTAGTTCATTTGTAAAAATTTCAGCACTAAATAAGCTGAAGTTTTGTCCTGGATTAATTAGTTTTGTCATAAAGCTTTTTCAAAAACTTCAGCATCTTCTGCTGAAGTTAATTAGTTCATTTGTAAAAACTTCAGCACTCTATATGCTGAAGTTTTATCCTAGATTTATTAGTTTTGTCGTCATTAGCTTTTTGAAAAAATTCGACAGAAGATGCTGAAGTTATTTAGTTTAGTTGTAAAAATTTCAGCACCCAATATGCTGAAGTTTTGTCCTGGATTAATTAGTTTTGTCATAAAGCTTTTTCAAAAACTTCAGCAGAAGATGCTGAAGTTATTTAGTTTAGTTGTAAAAATTTCAACACCCAATATGCTGAAGTTTTGTCCTGGATTAATTAGTTTTGTCATAAAGCTTTTTCAAAAACTTCAGCACAAGATGCTGAAGTTATTTAGTTCATTTGTAAAAACTTCAGCACTAAATAAGCTGAAGTTTTGCACAGGTATCAGGAAAGAGGCGCCTGAAGTTGTAAATTAGGGTATATGTTAAATAATTTTAAAAATATGGGTATATGTTAAATGGGGGCGATCAAATAGAGCGACCCGTGCAATTTTTACCATTGTTTTTGAGATCCTTCCTTTTTCTTTTTATCCCTGAAAGTATCTAATACGGAACATGTAAGATTTTCTTACGTTTATTGGTTGCCCAGTAAGTTTAAGGCTCATAATTAATATTTAATTAATGAGCAAATCTCATCCGCCCAATCTTTTATTTGATGGACTTACCAGATTAAGTGAGAACCTCTATAAATTGGTCATTTCCTCACCCATTAGGGTTACCATATTTTATTTTCTCTCTTCCATCGTTAAAGACGTCGGTAACGAAAGTTAGGGCAAGGGGCGAGAAACCAACTTCAATTAACGCTTCCGCTTTACGATGATGACTTACGATTCAAGTATATTTTCTGTAACAATTTTATGTAAGATTATTATGTTCAAGATTCTGATATACAATGAAAGTTTATGTTTACATGCGATATCATAAGCATAGATATTTGAACTGATAATCTCCGTTTACTAGTACGATTGAAATCACCGTGGCTTTAGTTAAGAACAGTTTTCAGCGAAACTGTAAGAACATATTTATTTTCTCATGATCGTTTAAATCAGTACAATTGAGAATTCAATCTCTAATGCCAACGAGATTGGAAAATCGTTGACCAATGATTTGTATTCGTTCAACACCCATTAGCAACATCATGTGCTTTGAATACTGAGATATATTAATCTATTTGTTTCTTAGTTTATCAATTTCAAAGAAAATTAGAAAGTACTGGAATTTAAGTTTTGCGTGGTGATGACTTATTGTTTGTTTATATTTTGTTAAGATTTTGATCACAAAAATTATTGTTACTTTCTAGGTTATAAAAGTAAAGTCACGGGTATCTTAGGGACATTGAGGAAATAAAGTTTTACTCCTAAAAGGTTTTCTTGAATGCTAAGCTTCACGAAAATCTTACATTTATGCATTAATTATAATTTGGTTCTTATATTGTCTAATGACTAATTTATATGTTTTAAAGTTATATAGAATGTTTAAAATATATACATACATAATATTTATATTTTATGCATGTACTAATGTTCATATAGTTTGTTAGTCACTAAAGTGAACAAACTAGATTGTTGAAAGTATTCACTTGCATAAAATATTTTGATAATTATTTTGTGTGTGCATTGATGTTTGTATAGCTTGTTAGTCACTAAAGTGGCCAAACTAGTACGTTTATGAAAATATGCATACATAAAATTATAGTTTATCCATGAAATTAATGAAATGACTATAATTAAAAATTAGTGGATAAATTAATTTTCACTATTGCTATAACCTGAAGATTTACCCAAAGGTGAATCAATTATTCTATGAATAGTGAATATGATGAGGTAAATTAATATTCTTAGTCAAATATATATTGTATGTCCAAAGATGGCGTATATATTTGGTTAAAAACATTTAATTACCTATTAAAGACTAAATGACATTTAAATTATGATAGTGTGTCGTAGTATTTACCCAAAGGAGAACTGTGATATGTTTTAACTGTTTTGTTGAATCCATATTGATTTTTGAGCATGTATTATCTATTTTGCAGCTATTCCTTTTCAGTCGCATGCTTCGTCTATTACTGTGTTCAACGGATTGAACTTCTCTGAATGGCGTGAACAAGTCCAGCTCCACTTAGGTGTGATGGATCTTGACTTGGCTCTGCTGAATCATAGGCCCGCTGCCATTACTGATTCGAGCAGTGCGGATGAGAAGTCTTTCCATAAAGCATGTGAATGCTCTAACATGCTAAGTCTTATGTTTATGTGAATGAATATTGCCAACAACATTAAGAGTACTATTCCACAAACAGAAAGTGTCAGGGAATACCTGAAGTTTGTGGAAGAATGTTTTCGTTCTGCAAATAAGTTTCTCGCTGGTACACTAATGGATGAACCCACGACCATGAAGTTTGATGGATCAAGTAGTATGCAAAACCATATCATCGAGATGACTAACATTGCAGCAAGACTTCAGACCTTGGGGATAAAAGTGGATGATTCCTTCTTGGTTCAGTTTATTCTGAACTCGTTGCCTCCTGAGTATGTACCTTTTCAAATGAACTATAACACTATTAAGGATATGTTAATGAATTGTCCAGTATGCTTACTCAGGAGGAGTCAAGACTTAAGAAACAAGGGAGTCATTCAATTAACTCCATGGGTCAAGGAGCTGGTAAAGGACTTAAAGTGAAGCCTGACAAGTTCAAGAAAAAGAAAGCACTTGCTAAAGCTCCACAGGATGCTAAGAAGGAACATAAGGCAAATACATGTCATTTCTGTAACAAGGAAGGACATTATCAGAAAGATTGCCTCAAACGTAAAGCTTGGTTCGAAAAGAAAGATACAATTAGTGCTTTTATATGTTTCGAATCAAATTTAATAGAAGTTCCTAATAATACTTGGTGGCTTGATTCTGGTACAACTTCTCATGTATCTACTATGTTGCAGGGATTCCTTACGATCCAAACTACAAATCTAAATAAGGATTTCTTATTCATGGGAAATCGTATGAAGACTCCAATTGAAGGCATAGGGACTTATCGTTTGATCATGGAGATTGGACGTCACCTTGATCTATTGCAGACTCTTTATGTACCTTCAGTTTCTAGGAATTTGATTTCTCTTTCTGGATTTGATTTAAAGTTTGGAATTGATGTTTTAATTTATATAAGAATGATATTTTTTATGGTTCTGATTTTCTTAGTGATGGTTTGTATAAATTGAAACTCGATATTAATTTTTCTGAATCCCTTCTTACTGTCCAACATAATGTTGGAATTAAACGTAGTTCACTCGATGAAAGTTCTGCTTACTTGTCGCATAAACGTTTGGGTCATATATCCAAAAAAAGATAGAAAGATTAGTAAAGAATGAGATTCTTCCGAATTTAAATTTTACTTTTCTTACTATATGTTTGGATTGCATTAAGGGAAAGCAAACCAAGCATAGTAATAAAGGTGCCAGAGCTTCTTGAAATTATACACACTGATATTTGTGGACCCTTTGATGTTCCATCTTTTGGTGGAAAAAAAGATTTTATCACTTTTATCGAGGACTTTTCACGTTATGGATACATCTATTTGTTGAAAGAAAAATCTCAAGCAACAGATTCTCTCAAAGTGTTTGTTAATGAGGTTGAACAACAATTAGATAAAAAGGTGAAAATTATTAGGCCAGATAAAGGTGGTGAATATTATGGAAAATATAATGAATCAGGACAATGTCCAAGTCCATTTGCAAATTTCTCGAGGAACATAAACTATGCGCATAGTATATTATGCCAGGAACACCTCAACAAAATGGTGTTGCAGAAAGGCATAAAACACTTATGGATATGGTTAGTAGCATGATAAGTAATTCTTCATTACCCAAATTATTGTGGATGTATGCTCTTGAAACCGATGTATATTTATTAAACAGGGTTCCTAGAAGGCAGTTCCAAAGACCCCTTTTGAACTATGGACAGAAAGAAAACCTAGTTTAAGGCACCTGCATATTTGGGGTTGCCCAGCGTAAGCTAGAGTTTATAATCCACAAGAAAAGAAATTAGATTCTCGAACAGTAAGTGGTTACTTTATTGGTTACCTAGAGAAATCTAAAGGGTATGTGTTTTACTGTCCAAACTATAGTTCGAGAATTATTGAAAACGGTAATGCAAGATTCATTGAGAATGGTGAAGTTAGTGGGAGTGTTGAAAAGCAAAGTGCGGAAATAAAAGAGGTGAGGGTCAATATTCTATTAAACACGAATGTGCCTACTTCCACACAAATACCAAATATTATTCTAGTTGTTGAAGAATACTTTAATAACACCGAGAAATATTTGGATGAAACACTTCATGAAGAAACTAACTCACAAATATCTCACACAAATGAACCACAAGAAATGCCATTAAGAAAATCTCAAAAAGTTAGAAAATCGGCTAGCTCGGATGATTACGTGGTTTATTTGCAAGAGTCAGATTTTGACATTGGTCTTAATAAGGATCCGATTTCATTTTCACAAGCCATAGAAACTAATGAGTCTGACAAATGGATTGATGCCATGAAGAAAGAGCTAAAATCCATGGAATACAATAAAGTCTGGGATCTAGTTGGATTGCCAGAAAGTTCTAAAAGAATCGGGTGTAGATGGGTCTTTAAGACCAAACGCGATTCAAATGGCAATATTGAACGATACAAAGCCAGACTTGTTGTCAAGGGTTATACTCAGAAATGAGGCATTGATTATAAAGAGCTCTTTTCACCGGTCTCAAAGAAAGACTCGTTAAGAATTATTATGGCCTTGGTCGCTCATTATGATTTAGAGTTACACCAATGGATGTGAAAACTGTCTTTCTTAATGGATACCTCGAGGAGGAAGTTTATATGGACCAACCAGAGGGTTTCGAAACTAAAGAAAAAGGTCAAATGGTGTGTAAACTAAAGAAGTCAATATATGGAGTAAAACAAGCCTCACGACAATAGTATATAAAGTTTTATAATACCATAACATCTTTTGGATTTGTGGAAAATACCGTTGATCGGTGTATATATCAAAAGATCAGTGGAAGCAAGTTTATATTTTAGTCCTATATGTCCCACTTGCTGCTAATGATTTAGGCATATTGCATGAGACTAAAGATTTTCTCTCTAAGAATTTTGAAATGAAAGATATGGGTGAGGCATCCTATGTGATAGGAATAGAAGTATTTCGTGATAGATCACAGGGATCATTGGGATTGTCTCAGAAAGGCTATATCGAAAAAGTTCTAGAGAGATTTAACACAATTATTCAGCAAGAATTGTTCCAATTCAAAAGGGGACAAATTTAGTCTCATGCAATGCCCTAAGAATAATGTAAAACGAAAAGAAATGGAATTAATTCCTTACTCATCTATTGTCGGTAGTCTGATGTATGTTCAGACTTGCACAAGACCAGATATTAGTTTTGCGGTCGAAGTGTTAGGAAGATATCAGAAAAACCCAGGAATTGATCACTGGAAAGCTGCAAAGAAAGTTTTGAGGCACCTGAAAGGAACGAAGGATTACATGCTCATGTCTAGGAGATCCAAGCATTTGGAAGCTATTGGATACTCAGATTCAGATTTCGCTGGATGTATTGACACTAGAAAATCCACGTTTGGTTATTTGTTCCAATTAGTTGAAGGAGCAATATCGTGGATGAGTGCCAAACAGTCTGTCATTGCTACATCCACGATGGAAGCAGAATTTGTGGCATGTTTTGAAGCCACAATTCATGCATTATAGTTGCGAAACTTTATTTCAGGACTTGGGGTTGTCGACACCATTACCAAGCCGCTGAAGATTTACTGTGATAATTCTGTAGCAGTATTCTTCTCCAAGAACGATAAGTACTCCAAGGTGCCAAGCATATGGAATTAAAGTACTTTACCGTCAATGAGGAAGTTTAGAAACAAAGAATGTCACTTGAACATAGTAGAACAAATCTCATGATTGCAGATCCGTTAACGAAAGGTTTGCAGCCAAAGATATTTAAAGAACGTGTACATAGAATGGGTCTTGGTTGTATTTATGATTAATATATTTATGATGTTTTGACACTCTGAGTTCATTTATGTGTTTCTGATGTACATTAGTGATTTCTTGTTTCTCACAATGGTGTACACATTATTGTTTTGAGATATTACAGCATAAGTCTCAATGAGACATTATTGTGGACCATAATATTTTATAGCTTATGGACTTGATACGATAAGTTACTAATATTGTAGTATATGGAAAGGAGTATGTAGACAAATTATATATAACCGTCATAACTGACATTTACTAGTTTATTGTATTGTGGTATTTATGATGGACATTATATAAGAGATTTATTTATGTGCAACTAATGTTCATATATTAAATATTAATATTATGTGATTATTGGTCCAAGTGGGAGAATTTAAGATTTTCTTATGTTTATTGGTGGCCCAATAAGTTTAAAGCCCATAATTCGTATTTAATTAATGAGCAAATCTCATCCGCCCGATCGGTTACTTCATGGACGTATCAGATTAAGTGAGAACCTCTATAAATTGGTCATTTTCCCACCCATTAGGGTTACCGTACTTTATTTTCTCTCTTCCATCGTTAAAGACGGCGGTAAGGAAAGCTAGGGCAAGGGGCGAGAAATCAATTTCAATTAATGCTTCCATTCACTATGATGGCTTACGATTCAAGTATATTTTCTATAACAATTTTATGTAAGATTATCATGTTCAAGATCCTAATATGCAATTAAAGTTTATGTTTACCGAACAAGCATATTTGAATAAGATATAAGTAAAATGAAAAAAAATACAATTGTACTTGCAATTGATGTTGAAAAGAAGTTTGCGAAATAACTCCACAATCAACAAATACGAAAACCAATGAAATTGAATTTGAACAAAAACTTCACCTGAAAACACAGTTAGAAAACTAAAAATTTTGTAAATAAGAAACAGCATTTCAATATTTCGAAATTCTCATGGTCATACTAGTATTGAAGTTAAATATAGCTGAAACAATATTCTTGCCTTAAGGGGAATAATAACTCATAACCAAGAAATAGTAGGATGAATAATCAATATAACATTGGAGATGCACACATTTCAGCCTAATTGTTGCATGGTATAGCTGGCATTTCTTTATTCATTCTAGGAAGTTGAGAGATGAAATTAGCTTTTCAATGCCAACTATTGGATTTAACTTGCGATATCCACTTAACCATTTCTATGTAATTGGTACGTTATTCATAGGATGTTCATACTAGTTTGTCGATGATATGCTTTATCTGCTGGAATTAGATTTCATCTGGGGTGATGATGAGTGTACAACAATCTAAGCTAGCGCAAGCAAAGTATGCGACGATGAATGTTGTTGATCTGAGCATGATGACAAAGGAAAATGTAAGATAGTGAAGTATATTTCATATACAACAACAATTACGCCTCAGTCCTAAACAAGTTGAAGTTGACAACATGAATCCTCACTGAATAATGTGAGTACTTCAATTTATCAAACATGCAAGTCCGTGGTTACTCATATTCTTTGAGGAATGATTTCCTACCACTAGATCAATCGGCCACTACAACAACAACTCAATGGGGTCCCACAAGGAGTCCGGGGAAGGTAGTGTGTACACATATCTTACCTCTACCCTAAGAAGATAGAGAGGTTATTTCGATAGACTCACGGCCCACGAAAGATGAAAAAAAATAGTAGAAACAAGTAAAGTATGTGACGATGAGTGTTGTTGATCTGAAAATGATGACAAAGGAAAATGTAAGACAGCGAAGCATACAACAACAATTACGCCTCTATCACGACCCCAAATCCTAACAGGCTGTGATGGCACCTATCGTCGAACTAGGCTAGCCAACAATCACATTACTACGCATGTGTTCAATTATAAAAGTTCACAATTTAATAATAAGCAGCAACCATAGCATAAAGTAATGTAATTAGGTCTTAGCGTCCCCATAATAGTCTAAACAAACTTCCCAAGAACTGGAGTCAATAGTCATGAGCATCTACGAAAATAAATCTAACTCTCATATATACTATAATATATGTCTCTGAATCAAGTGCTAAAACATAATAAGGAAGGGAAGTGGAGAAGTTGTCGACGCTGGACAGCTACCTCGAAATCCCGTGAACCTGCAACTACGAGCAAGGACAGCTACTGCTCCAGACAGTCACCTGAATCTGTGCATAGAGGCACAGAGAGTAATGGTGAGTACGTCAACTCAGTATTACTGAAAATAAATCACAGTCTGAGAATTTCAAAACACACAGTACAAATACACAATTTCACAAAACCAGTAAAACACCAAGTCACCATGTAGTATTCAACAAATAATAAGTTCGAAATCAATTTTCAAAAATCCTTTGAAACAAGTGTAATATCAGTATACCTCAGTAAAAATCAGTTTGAAAACGAAGTAAATCATAGTTCGAAAACTTAGTAAAATCATCATAAATCTGCCCCTCAGGCCAAAATCATTTCTTGTAACAGTTGCCCCTCAGGCATTCTCTCAATCACTCAGTATCAGCCCCGTGGACAATAATCATCACTCAATAGGTACCTACGCTCACTGGGGGTGTCTACAGACTCCGGAGGGGCTCCTACAGCCCAAGCGCTATAACAACATAAGGTCTGAAAGCCTCCTCACAATATAAGCCTGAAAGCCTCTCTCATATAAGGCCTGAAAGCTTCCTCACCTTTCATGTAAGGCCTGAAAGCCTCCTCACCTCTCATGTAAGGCCTGAAAGCCTCCTCACAATATAGGCCTGAAATCCTCACTCAGTCAGACACTCTCAATTTGCCCTTAGGCCATAAACATACCGGGTTCTCGACCCAAAACAGTGTTTCATTTTTCAATAAATGGTATCAAAATACTCTGAGTGTCAAAATAATTTATCGGAAAAGACTGAGTGAAAATCATAACATATCGGTGAGCAAAATATAGTAAACACAACCCCTAAGAGGAAAACAGATAGGCACTAGGCCCCAGACATGGCTTACAGCCCAAATCATATCATAATAAAATAATACTAATTAAGCATAGGCTTAAAAGTCGGTTTAGCAACTCAATAGTCGCCTAAATAGGAAGATATTTCCAAAGTTTCAACCTTTTCATTTCAAAACTCGTGGAAGGGTGCATAGTTCGGGGTTTCATACCCTCGGGACAGGATTTAAAGATATTACTTACCTCAAAACTAGCACGGAAACTATTCCGCAACACGCTTCCCTCTCGAATCCACTTCCGAAGGCTCCAAATCTACCAAGTTCAGACTTATATCATCAATTTATGCTTAAGGAATAAATTCCAATCGAAAATATCAAATTTAGCTCAAAACCCCGAAATTGGTCAAAACCCGACCCTCGGGACCGCGTCCAGAAACTCAGAAATTTTTATACAAAACTGTTGTTCATCATCTCACGAGTCCGTACATATAAAGAACATCGAATTCGGAGTCCATTTGACCCCTCAAATCGACCCCTAAAGGTCTCATAATCTCAAGCCCTAAACCTCCTTTTTCTATTGATTTTCATGAATTAATTGCTGAGATTATGTTCTATAATCACCCATAATTGAGTTTTAATAATCAAAACACTTCCTCTATGAAGAACACTAATTTTCCTCTTCAAATTTCGCCCTCAAAGCTCTCTGTCCGTACAAAAATGGTGTAAAAAGGGTTTAAGTCGCGGAGGGTTTATTATATAACTGCACAGCTATTTCTTCACTGCGATCGTGGAAGTCCTCACGCGATCGCGAAGAACAAAACTCCCTGGCCCCCACTTTACTCATTGCGATCGTGGCATAAGCCACGCGACCGCGCTTCACAGCAGCTCAACCCCACGTGATCGCGAAGACCAATTGACCTCAGTCCCACGCGCCTGACATGACTCTACGCGATCGCAGGTAAGGCCACACGATCGCTATAATTGACCTGCTCGACCTCTGCGATCGCAGAGTGTAAAAAAAATGCTGCCCCTCTCGATTGAAGTACGCGATTGCGGCTCCCCCTAAGCGATCGCAGAGAGTAAAAATCTGTTGTACAAAAAAACTAGAAAACCAGCAATTCTCTAAGTCCAAAAATGTCCATTAACCAATCGAAATCAATCCCGAGCCCCTCGGGACCCCAAACCAAGCCTACCAACATATCCCATAACATCATTCAAACTTAGTTGCACTCTTAAAACACTAAAACTAACATCAAAACACCAAATTTACATCGGATTCAAGCCTAAGAACTTTGAAATTTCTAAAATCTACCAACGATGCTGAAACTATCCAAAACAACTCCGATTGACCTGAAATTTTGCAGACATATCCAAAATGACATTACGAACATGTTCCAACTGTTAGAATTCCATTCCGACCCTGATAGCTTCCACAATCACCAAAAACTAACTTTCGCTAATTCAAGCCTAATTCTACACCGGACATCACAAAATTATTCTGAACACACTCCTAAGCCCCAAATCACCTAACGAAGCTATCCGAGCCATAAAATCTGCATTCCGAGGTTGTTTATCAATAAGTCAACTCTTAGTTGACTTTTCCCATTTTAAGGCTATTTTAAAGATTAAATGACTGAACTCTCACTACAACCATTCGATTTCAAGCCTACCAACTCTAATACATCAAATATAGTATAAACAATTTATAACAAGTCAATCACAGTAATTATAATGCAGTTTCTACGTAACGACGGAGCGGGTCGTTACATTCTCCCCCTCTTAAACAAACGTTCGTCCTCGAACGGGTCTAGAAACATACCTGAAGTCTCAAACAAGTGGGGATATTTGCTCGGCATTTCCCGCTCGATCTCCCAAGTAGCCTCCTCCACTAGCTGACCTCTCCACTGCACTTTCACTGATGTTATATCCTTAGACCTCAACTTTTTGACCTCACGAGCTAAAATAGATACTGGCTCAACCTCATGTGACATATTACCCTCGAGCTGAACTGTGCTGAAGTCTACCACATGAGACGGGTCACCAACATATTTCCTAAGCATCGACACATGAAAGACCGGATGAACACTAGACAAGCTGGGTGGCAAGGCAAGTCTATAAGCCACCTCTCCAACCTTCTGAAGTACCTCAAAAGGACCAATGAACCGTGGACTTAGATTTCCTCTCTTTCTGAACCTCATAAAACCCTTCATGGGTGATACCTTCAACAATACCTTGTCACCTTTCATAAATGACACGTCTTGAACCTTCTGGTCCGCATAACTCTTCTGTGTAGACTGTGCCATGCGAAGTCGTTCCTGAATCAACTTCACCTTCTCCAACGCATCCTGGATCAAATTTGTTCCCAATAACTTAGCCTCACCAGGCTCGAACCAAGCAACCAGAGATCTACACCTCCTACCATATAAAGCCTCATACGGAGCCATCTGAATACTGGACTGGTAGCTGTTATTATATGCAAACTCTGCTAATGGCAGAAACTGGTCACATGAACCACCAAAATCAATCACACAAGCCCGTAACATATCCTCTAAAATCTGAAAAGTCTGTTCCGACTGCCCGTCGGTCTGCGGATGAAATGCAGTGCTCAACTCTACATCAGTACCCATACCTCTCTGTACGGCCCTCCAGAATTGAGATGTGAAATGAGTACCTCTATCAGAAATAATAGAAACCGGAACTCCATGCAACCGGACAATCTCCTTAATGTAAATACCAGCTAACCGCTCTGAAGTATAAGTAGTACTGACAGGAATGAAATGCGCAGACTTGGTCAATCTATCCACCATGACCCAAATCGCATCAAAACCCTTCGAAGTCCGTGGAATCCCAACTACAACGTCCATAGTAATTCGCTCCCACTTCCACTCCGGAATATCTAACCTCAGAAGTAAACCACCTGGTCTCTGGTGCTCATACGTGACCTGCTGGCAGTTGAGACACCGTGCTACATACTCAACAATATCTCTCTTCATCCGCCTCCACCAATACTGCTGTCTCAGATCCTGGTACATCTTCGCGGCACCCGGATGAATAGAATACCGCGAACCATGAGCCTCTGCTAATATCAACTCTCGAATACCATCCACATTGGGCACGCAAATACGACCCTGCATCCTCATAACTCCGTCATCACCAATAGTCACATCTCGGGCATCACCCTGACGAACTCTATCCTGAAGAACTAACAAGTGGCGGTCATAATATTGTCGTGCCTTAATCTGATCAAATAAAGAAGACCAGGAAGCCATGCTAGTTACCACCCATGGACGGTTTGACAAATCCAATCTCACCAACTGACCCGCTAAAGCCTGAACATCAAGTGCTAACGGTCGCTCTGCTGCTGAAAGGTAAGCTAGACTCCCCAAACTCTCGGCTCTGCGACTCAAGGCATCGGCAACCACATTGGCCTTCCCCGGGTGATACAAAATAGTAAGATCATAATCCTTGAGAAGCTCTAACCATCTCCTCTGACGCATATTCAAGTCCTTCTGCCTTAGCAGATACTGCAAGCTATGATGATCAGTGAAAATCTCACATTGTACCCCATACAAGTAATGCATCCAAATCTTTAAGGCATGAACAATGACAGCCAACTCAAGATCGCGCACTAGGTAATTCTTCTCGTGCACCTTCAACTGTCTCGACGCGTAGGCAATCACCCCACCATCCTGCTTCAACACCGCTCCCAAACCAACTCTAGAAGCATCACAATAGACTGTGTAAGAACCCGAACCAGTAGGCAACACCAAAACCGGAGTTGTGGTCAATGCTGACTTGAGCTTTTGAAAGCTCTCCTCACACTCGTCAAACCATCTGAATTGAGCACCCTTCTGGGTCAATCTAGTCAAAAAGGTGAAGCAATAGAAGATAATCCCTCCACAAAACGACGGTAATATCCCGCTAAACCAAGGAAACTCCGAATCTCTGTAGCTGAGGACGGTCTGGTCCAACTCTGCACCGCCTCAATCTTCTTCGGATCAACCTGAATACCATCACTAGACACCACGTGCCCCAAGAAAGCTACCGAACCAAGCCAAAACTCACACTTGGAGAACTTTTCATAAAGCTTCTCCTCCATCAATCTCTGTAACACAATCCTCAAGTGATGAGCATGATCTTCCTGGCTACAAGAATAAACCAGGATGTCATCAATGAACACAATGACAAACAAATCAAGGTAAGGCTGAAACACGTTGTTCATCAATTGCATGAACGCCGCTGGGGCATTGGTCAGCCCAAATGACATAAACAGAAACTCATAATGACCGTATCTGGTCCTGAAAGCAGTCTTCGGAATGTCAGAATCCCGAATCTTCAGTTGATGATACCCATACCTTAAGTCAATCTTGGAGAACACCTTAGCTCCCTGAAGCTGATCAAATAAATCATCAATACGAGGTAAAGGATACCGGTTCTTCACCGTAACCTTATTCAGCTATCTATAATCAATGCACATACGCATGGAGCCATCCTTCTTTTTCATAAACAACACCGGCGCACCCCAAAGCGACACACTAGGTCGGATGAACTCCTTATCAAAGAGTTCCTGAAGCTGCTCCTTCAATTCTTTCAACTCTGTTGGTTCCATACGGTAAGGTGGAATAGAAATAGGCTGAGTATCGGGCACCAAGTCAATACCAAAATCAATATCCCTATTAGGTGGCATGCCTGGAAGGTCTGCAGGAAATACGTCTGGAAAATCACGGACTACAGGAACAAAATCAACAAATGGAGTCTCACTACTAACATCCATCACAAAAGCAAGATAGGACTCACACCCTTCCTCAACCATACGCTGAGCCTTTAAATAAGAAATCACTCTGCTAGGCACGTGCTCTATAGACCCTTTCCACTCAACTCTCGGAACTCCAGGCATAGCCAGGGTCATGGTCTTAGCGTGACAATCAAGAATAGCATGACATGGGGATAACCAATCCATGCCCAGAATTACATCAAAATCGACCATACTGAGTAACATCAAGTCCACTCGGGTCTCCAGACCCCCAATAGATATAAGACACGACCGATACACACGGTCCACAACAATAGTATCACCCACCAGAGTCGAAACATGAACAGATTTAACTAAAGACTCACGTGGCATATTCAATAAGCGAGCAAAATAGGATGAGACATAAGAGTACGTGGAACCAGGGTCAAATAAAGCCAAAGCATCAGTGTGACAAACTGAAATAGTACCTGTAATCACCGCATCTGAGGCCATAGTATCAGGCCTAGAATAAATACGTGGCTGGCCTCCACCTGCTCGACCTCCCCCTCTAGTGCGGCCTCTAGCTGCCTGACCACCACCCCTAGCTGCCTAGGTAAGTGGTGAAGTGACTGGGCTGAAGCCGAGGGCTGAACCCTCTGTTGGGACGAACTACTAGGACGACGGGGACACTGCCTCCACCCATGTCCGAACTCTCCACGCTCATAACAACCACCTGGAGCTGGACATGAAAATGAACGAGAACCTCTGCCACCCTGATAACCACCAGACGAACCATGCATAGACGAACCCTGATAAGATGATGCTCGGGCGGAGCTTTGAGCTGGAAGGGCATTAAAAGATGAACGTCCCTGATGAGAATTGCAAGGACCCTGCCCCGACGATACACCACTGTAAGCTGGGCGAGCTGGCTGTGGAGGTCTAAATGGACGACATCTCCTAGGATGAAATTGCCCTTCTGGATGAGCACTAAAATTACCTGATCCCCGAGGCCTCTTAGACTCTCTCTCCTCACGCTCCTGCTTGCGAACCGACTTAATGTCCCGAGCTATATCAACAACCTGCTCAAACGTGGCTCCAAACACCCTTTCTCTGGTCATCAAAATTCGAAGTTGATACGTGAGACCATCCACAAATCTCCTGATGCGCTCCCTGTCAGTAGGGACTAACTCCGAAGCATGTCTGGCCAACTCAGAAAACCTCATCTCGTACTGAGTAACTGACAACTCTCCCTGGCGTAGCTGCTCAAACTGCCTGCGCTGCTCCTCTCTGTGGGACTGAGGAACATATTTCTCCAAAAAGATCGTGGAGAACTGCTGCCAGGTGAGCGGTGCTGAACCAACCGGTCTACGCCTCTCGAATGATTCCCACCAAGTAAAAGCAGCACCAGCAAACTGATAAATAGCAAATGAAACCCCGCTGGTCTCCAGAATACCCGCAGTACGAAGCATCTTCTGACATTTATCAAGAAAACCTTAGTCATCCTCGCCCTCTGTACCGCTGGAGATCGGAGGCTGAAGTCTGCTGAATCTCTCCAACCTGCGCTGCTCATCCTCAGGCATAGCAGGGACCACATAACCATGAACCGGAGCAACTGGCTGATCTGGGGCTACTCCCGGTGCCTGAATACCTCGTACAACTGGCTCAGGTGCCTGGGCAGCTGGAGTCTGATTGCCTCCCCCGGCCTGAGCTGCATTGGCAGTAGTGGTGATAGCCACTGCCTGAGCTAAATTGGAACACACCGTCAATATCTGAGCCAGGGTCTCCTGAAGACCCGGAATACCAATAGGCACAACAGGTGCCTGAGCCTGTCCCGTTGGAGCAACGTCGGCGGGAACCTGATCCTGAACTATAGGGGGATCCTGTGGCACTGTCCCGACTGCTGCACGGGCAGGTCCCCCAGCTCTACCACGGCCTCGACCCCTTGTGGGTCTGGCTGGTGCCATGTCACCCTGATCGGTATTGCGTGTCCTCACCATCTGTGAGAGAATGAAACAACATAAGTTTAGATTTCAAGAATCAATAGATTGGCACGAAAGAGTTCAAAAAGATATAGATGTTTTCTAAGAGTTCTGCAGCCTCTCGAAGATAAGTACAGACGTCTCCGTACCGATCCGCAAGACTCCACTGAACCTGTTCATGACTGTTGAGTCCTATGTAACCTAGATCTCTGATACCAACTTGTCACGACCCCAAATCCTAACAGGTCGTGATGGAGCCTATCGTGGAACTAGGCTAGCCAACCATCACATTACTACGCATTTGTTCAATTATAAAAGTTCACAATTTAATAATAAGCAGCAACCATAGCATAAAGTAATGTAATTAGGTCTTAGCGTCCCCATAATAGTCTAAACAAACCTCCCAAGAACGGGAGTCAATAGTCATGAGCATCTATGAAAATAAATCTAACTCTCATATATACTATAATATGTCTCTGAATCAAGTGTTAAAACATAATAAGGAAGGGAAGTGGAGAAGTTGTGGACGCTGGACAGCTACCTCGAAATCCCGTAAACCTGCAACTACGAGCAAGGAGAGCTACTGCTCCAGACCGTCACCTGAATCTGTGCATAGAGGCACAGGGAGTAATGGTGAGTACGCCAACTCAGTAGTAATGAAAATAAATCACAGTCTGAGAATTTCAAAACACACAGTACAAATACACAATTTCACAAAATCAGTAAAACACCAAGTCACCATGTAGTATTCAACAAATAATAAGTTAGAAATCAGTTTCCAGAAATCCTTTGAAACAAGTGTAATATCAGTATACCTCAGTAAAAATCAGTTTGAAAACGAAGTAAATCATAGTTCGAAAACTTAGTAAAATCATCATAAATCTGCCCCTCAGGCCAAAATCATTTCTTGTAACAGTTTCCCCTCAGGCATTCTCTCAATCACTCAGTATCAATCATCACTCAGTATTAGCCCCGTGAACAATAATCATCACTCAATAGGTACTTGCGCTCACTGGGGGTGTCTACAGACTCCGGAGGGGCTCCTATAGCCCAAGCGCTATAACAACATAAGGCCTGAAAGCCTCCCTCATATAAGGCCTGAAAGCCTCCTCACAATATAGGCCTGAAAGCCTCACTCAGTCAGACACTCTCAATTTTCCCTTAAGCCATAAACATACCGGGTTCTCGACCCAAAACAATGTTTCATTTTTCAATAAATTGTATCAAAATACTCTGAGTGTCAAAACAATTATCCGGAAAAAACTGAGTGAAAATCATAACATATCGGTGAGGAAAATATAGTAAACACAACCCATAAGAGGAAAACAGATCGGCACTAGGCCCCAAACACGACTTAAAACCCAAATCATATCATAATAAAATAATACTAATTAAGCATAGGCTTAAAAGTCGGTTTAGCAACTCAATAGTCGCCTAAATAGGAAGATATTTCCAAAGTTTCAACCATTTCATTTCAAAACCCGTGGAAGGGTGCATAGTCCGGGGTTTCATACCCTCGGGACATGATTTAAAGACATTACTTACCTCAAAACTAGCCCGGGAACTATTCCGAAACACGCTTGCCTCTCGAATCCACTTCCAAAGGCTCCAAATCTACCAAGTTCAGATTTTTATCATCAATTTATTCTTAAGGAATAAATTCTAATCGAAAAATATCAAATTTAACTCAAAAACCCGAAATTGGTCAAAACCCGACCCCCGGGCCCGCGTCCCGAAACTCAAAATTTTTTATACAAAACTGTTCTTCATCATCTCACGAGTCCGCACATATAAAGAACATCGAATTTGGAGACCGTTTGACCCCTCAAATCGACCCCTAAAAGTCTCATAATCTCAAGCCCTAAACCTCATTTTTCTATTGATTTTCATGAATTAATTGCTGAGATTATATTCTATAATCACCCATAAACGAGTTTTAATGATCAAAACACTTACCTATATGAAGAACACTGATTTCCCTCTTCAAAAATCGCGCCCAAAGCTCTCTATCCATACAAAAATGGTGTAAAAAGGGTTTAAGTTGCGGGGGATTTATTTTATAACTGCCCAGCTATTTCTTCACTGCGATCGCGAAGAACAAAATTCCCTAGCCCCCACTTTACTCATTGCGATCGCAGCATAAGCCACGCGACCGCGCTTCACAGTAGCTCAACTCCACGCGATCGCAACCAGACCCACGCGATCGCGAAGACCAATTGACCTTATCCCCACGCGTCTGACATGACCCTACGCGATCGCAATACTTGACCTGCTCGACCTCTGCGACCGCAAGCACACTTATGCGATCGCAGAGTGTAAAAAAAATGATGCCTCTCTCGATTGAACTACGCGATCGCGGCTCCCCCTACGCGGTTGTAGAGAGTAAAAATCTGCTGCACAAAAAAACCAGAAAACCAGCAATTCTCTAAGTCCAAAAATGCCCGTTAACCAACCGAAATCAATCCCGAGCTCTTCTGGACCCCAACCAAGCCTACCAACATATCCCATAACATCATTCAAACTTAGTTGCACTCTCAAAACACCAAAACTAACATCAAAACACCAAATTTACATCGGATTCAAGCCTAAGAACTTTGAAATTTCTAAAATCCACCAACGATGCCGAAACTATCCAAAACAACTCTGATTGACCTGAAATTTTGCAGACATATCCAAAATGACATTACGAACCTGTTCCAACTGTCGGAATTCCATTCCGACCCCGATAGCCTATTTTCCACTGCCGACCGGAGATCACTAAAAACTAACTTTCGTCAATTCAAACCTAATTCTACATCGGACATCATAAAATTATTCTGAACACACTCCTAAGTCCCAAATCACCTAACGAAGCTATCCGAGCCATAAAATCCGCATTCCCAGGTCATTTACCAATAAGTCAACTCTCAGTTGACTTTTCCCATTTTAAGGCTAAATGACTGAACTCTCACTACAACCATTCGATTTCAAGTCTACCAAGTCTAATACATCAAATATAGTATAATCAATCTATAACAAGTCAATCACAATAATTATAATGCAGGTTCTACGTAACGACGGACCGGGTCGTTACAGCCTCAATCCCAAACAAGTTGAAGTTGACAACATGAATCCTCACTGAATAATGTGAGTACTTCAATTTATCAAATATGCAAGTCCGTGGTTACTCATATTCTTTGAGGAATGATTTCTTACCACTAGATCAATCTTGCGACTACAACAACAACTCAATAGGGTCCCACAAGGAGTCCGGGGAGTCTACCCCGAGAAGATAGAGAGGTTGTTTCCGATAGACCCTCGACTCACGGAAGATGAAAAGAATCAATAGAAACAAGCAATATCTACAACAATGCCGGAAAGATAATAACAATAATCTAAAAGCCAGACAAATAGATGGAAGGAAGCATAAACTTTTGCAAGGTACTCCATTTCACTGTACCTTGTCACAGAAAGAGTTGGTACTCTCAGCCAAAAACAAGAAGCTATCTCGATTGAGAAATTGATTCATAGAATAGGTACCTTCCATTTCCAGTATAACTGATCAATACAGGCAGTCAACAAGGAGAGGAAAATATTCTAGACAGGATTAAGAAACATCAAGGAAAATTCGAAAGCAATAAATGGATAAGTAAATAAGCAGTCAGCAATCAGATGTCAACTAGCAGTACTATTCCAGAGAGGATTAAGTAGATAATATCAAAAAAATAACCTCATAAAGAAAGAATATGCAATACGCATATTACCGTAAAGAATATTCCTTATTGCTTCTATCTTTGATGTAATCAAGCACCTCATAATCATGAAATCATTCCTAAGAAGAACTTTGATTCAGAACATGTCATGATGGTGTAAAGCCGATACAGGAAGCGACATGGGTGTAGTAGATTCTCTCTCCTTTTCAAGACTCATTGGGTAATGCCATGGGTTCTTAAATATGAAGTTAAAGCTTGGAATTCACCAATCCAATCAGCTTGAAATTGTTTAATGAGGCGGCCAAAAACTTAATATTCCTCATTAACTTAAATGTAAAATAAATGCTACTCTTAAGTCTACTGAGATCGCTCTTGCACTTCATTCAGGTGAATTTATTTGGAAAGGAGACCTCCCGGCCGCCATCTGTCAAAGAACTCAAGCCAAGCTGCAAAATTGTTAAAAGCATAACTCCTACATAAAAGTCATCACCAAGTACCTGTTCACTTGAGATAGACCAAAAGGGTGGGCAGACACAAAAAGTCATCTGCCAGAGAATCACAAGACAAGTTCAAATTAGAAGCCTAAGGGTGTGTTTGGTAATACCGGAAAATATTTTTCAAGAAAATATTTTTTTGGAAAACAAGTAGTAATCTTATTCATTTTTCGGTGGAGGTAAGGGTGGGTTGGTGAGGGTGGGTAATAAGGTGACGAAGGTTGAGAAGGAGTTTTGGAAAATGTTTTCCAAAATATTTAAACCAAACAAACATCAGAAAATTGGAAATCCTTCGTACCAAACACACCCCAAGTTAGGGTCTCCAGAAACCTCAACATAAGTAGCTTCATCCACACCAATCCATAGATTTCCTAGCCCAATCTCTTCAAGTACATGTTGTTTCCTACACTGATTTCCTCAGTGCCTCCTCACAGAGCAGAAACAGAGAAGAAAGAAAACCTGTGAGCGTGGAACATAGAAGGCAGAGAGTTGGAGGCTATGGAGCAAAGAAATATCCTGACGATGGCCGAGTTTCACACAATGACCTGCTTCTCCAGACATTGTTTTGTATTTTTTTGCACAAAAGTTACTTCTGGTTCAAGAACTTGAGTACCAAAAAAAACTTGCATCTACATAAAACAGACAACTCCAAAGAAGTCCCATCTCATTCTATGAGGAAAGTGCCGAACTGCTGATAAATGAAGCTGGCATTGAGTATCCAAATTGAAATAGGCCTGTATACGTTGATGTTGAAAATGTTCATAACCATTACACCAGTAGCATTCAAAATCTTATTGACATGTTCCGCACCAATGAATCTTCGAAGATGGGGTGAATGCTGATTACTTATGTAAAGAAGCTGCTTTTAGAGCCTACAATGCTGATTAAATTAAGCATTTGGAAACATATTTTCCGCATATATTTTTACAAAAAATCTTTAAATTTCACTTCTTAACCAACTCTTCTTCAGCGCTGTGTACACTTCTTAGTTCCTATCTTCTTGGAGTTTCAAATTACAGAAACCTGTATAGTATTTCATTTATGCTAACAAGCATTCTCCTTTGAGACAGAGATGTAGTAGTTGTTGCTGCTGTAACAAGCATTCTCCCCTTCACCCTAGGGGTTCAAAAGATGAAAGACGAAGAAAGACAATGAGGGGACTTTAACAGCAATACTATCACCCGGTAAAAGAGAGACTTGCATATTCATCCACAAGCAAGAGTATATCATTTGAATCGCGTTATGCAGGTTATGGCTTTAGCAGCACCAAACTCATAACGACCGAAAGGAGGTGGGGATTTCAGCTACAAGCAGGAAATTATCTTGATAGAGATATACATTTATAAATCCACATAAAAGGGAAGTCCGGTGCACTAAGCTACCGCTATGCGCAGGGTCAGGGAAGGGTTTATTGTACGCAGTCTTACCCTGCATTTCTGCATTTATAAATCCACATAATAGAAGGTAAAACTGTCTTCATTCTCCATTTAAGAAAACTGCATCAAATGACAAATACGAATGTATTCATCAACAGAATCTCTCCTAAACTATGAAAGGTGAACCAGCTAACTTTCCAAGAAGAGATTTTCTTGAGAACAACATTCTCCACAAAGTGGTTTCCTCGACACATTCTATAATCTTCTACTATTCATGTACAACTCATAGAGCTCAGGCATCTCATCTGTATAAGGCAGCACATAACTATTCAAAAATTTTGATTCAGGCACCATCAGAGCAGTATAAAGATTTAGGCTACTCTTTGCCATCTTCTTCTGGTCAAGAAGTTTCAAGATTTCATGCCTAGGCAATACCCTCTTCTCCAAGCTGAATGTTAAGAGAGCGGGGTGAGAAGCCAGGTAACCAGCTCCGTAGCCAAGCTCCTTCATGAAAAAATTCAATCCTTTTCCAAGCCTAGCCTCTGATGAGGTTAAGCATAAAGGAAGTTTCTGCACCAGTGTAAGAATTTCCAAATCGGACCACCCAAATCTCCTGAAAGTTCTTAATTTCATCTCCAAACATGATTCCCCAAGGGATGCAGTAACCATAAATCCATAGATAAACATGTTGGAGTTGCGAGGAATGTGTAAATTCCTTTCAACTCGATGCACTGCATTCTCAAGCCACTTAGTCTCTTTTAGAAGAAGAATCCTTGGATCTCGTAGAATAAGCTTTTCAATATCCTTATCTGAAAACCCATGATTTCGCAGGAAAGCTACATTGGGTGACATTACTTTAGGGGCATTATACCAAAGGATTTTAGAGTCTTTCTTAATGGCTTTAGCAAGAGAATCATCACTACCTAACAATTGTCGGAGATAACTAATATTGCGTCTGATTGTATTTTCAAGACTAGAAAGCAAGAAAACCCCAGTTTTTGAGAGGACTTTAGCTATGTCGGACCCAGATAATCCAAGTTCTTGAAGAACCTTAATTTTGGGTTTAAGGGTTTTGTCAACATCAGAAAACAGCAAACTAGGGGTGGCACAAACAAGGGTTTTGATGTGGGTCTTGTCCAAACCAATTTGTTGGAAGAAATTGATGACTAATTGAGGCTTGTTGTTTCCAGGTTTCAAGAAAGTTACCTTAGCGCTAGTAGAAATAGCTTTTTCTGTGGAGAAACCAAGTGAATTCACTAGCATTTCCGCCAACAAATTGTTGCCGGAAGTTGCAGCAGCAGCAGCTGTGGAGTAGAAAAGTTGAAACCTGAAGCGATACATTGAAATTTCACCAGTGAAGATCGAAGGGGCATATATGGCGATTGTTGCTTTTTCTCTTCAACTTTTTTATTTCAAAGAGTCTCATTTTCCATAATGGAGAAACCCGTTTGGACATAATAAATTTTTCCCTTTTTTCTTCAAAAAATTTCCCCTTAGCGTTTGTTCGTAAAATCTCCCATTTTCACTTGAAAATATATTTTGTAAATTGTCAAAAATTAAAAAAACTCTCAAAATCTATTATTCAAAATTTTCACTCAAATCACTCACAAAACTTCACCAATCTTTAATTGTGTTCTTATCTCAACCTTCACTTGTGTATTTGGGGTTGAAAAGGTCTTTTACATGGGGGAGAAATCCATTTTTTACCTATTTTAATACGATATTTATTTTGGTTGTTATTTAATTTTTATTGTATCGTATCGTCAAAATCTGTAGTTATGTAACAACGAAATGTGTCACTTTACTGATAACCGATTTGGTGCGATTACGTCGTTATCTTTTTTTTTTTCCTATCTCACCCTTCATTATTATAAAATAATCTTATTTTATCATTTACTCTACCTTTTTATATAATAAATGTACCACGTATAGCGGCGGACGCACGTGGTAGAAAGTGGGTTCAACTGAACTCGCTTCATCGAAAAATAATACTGTGTATTATATAAATTAAGATTAAAACTGTATAAATTTTGTATAAATATTTTATTTGAACCCACTTGACAACTATTATTTTACGACTAAAGTTATGTACTTCTAAGATTGAACCGCTTGCATAAAATTCTGGGTCCACCATTGACCACATATCATAATTTTTTTCATAATATTACGAGTTTATTCTTGATATTGAGCGTGATATCATGAAACAACAGCAACTGATACAATCTGGTCAATCATTGTATTCATCAAATACTACAATACAATACGATACATTATGAAACGATATGTAACAACCATCCAAACAAGCTATTAAAGGTTCACTTAATTCCTTATTAGGAGAATGATTTTATTAGCGTTGAATAAACTCACTGTGAATCTAAGAACATTATTTGTTTCATACGAGCAACTTTACTATCATTTGGATATGCATCTTTCATTTTATTGGCAAAATTACCTCTTTGTAATGTTATGTTATTTGTGTAATTTTTTTTTAAACGGCGATATTCGAGCCAATTTATAAGATAATATTACTAAATATTATTTCACAATGTCATTCTTGAAATTGCCAAGAACTTCTAATCCATTTTAAATGAAGTACTCTGCAAACAAGATCACACTGCATGATCGGACTTAGAGGAGGCAAAATGAATAAAATTTGCAAGTATCCATCTGCCTATATTATTCGTTTTTAATACCTTTAAACCCGCATAAACTATATAATATTTGTTAATTCCTTACCTAAATTATCATCTGTCCCCGAAAATCCCCTAAACTATATCCCCCTTCATAATAACCTCCCTGGGTCACTTATGTGATATATTATGTGAAGGAAGGGTGACTATAACCACTAAAATGGGCTCACTTGACAGCAACTAACAGCTAACTAGCCCCATTTTTTAGTAAAAATTGCACGGGGCGCCCTATTTAGGCGTCCCTTTTTAACCTGTAGCCGCTTTATTTTTATGTTTGCACCCGTACCCGTTTTTTTGTTAAAAGCCTTTCGAAAAGATAATTTTACCCTTTTTATTAAAAGACTACTTTCTCTTCAAGTAAACCCCAATCCTCTACTTTGCAAATACTCTCTCTCTCTCTCTCTCCCGTTCTTCGCTTTTACGAAATCAAAACGGTTATCATCATTGTTTTTTTATTTTTCAACTGTTTGTTCGCCAACAATATTACGTATAATCACAGGTACATTGCAGTAACTTTATGATTTAACTTCTGGGTTTTGTTTGTTTTTGTGATAGTCATGTTCTATAGGGTTTTGTTTATTTTTGTGATATTCATGTTCGATAGTTTGTTAGAGTTTAGTTCTATAGTGATTTTTGTCATGTATACCATAATTTTATGGAACTAATGTTTTTCTGTTTTTTGTTTTTTGTGTTTAATTATTGGTGTTAAATTTGTACTTTGTTGAAGTTTTTTATTTTGTAACTGGTTAACTTCAGCATTTTAGCAGGTGATGTTTTGTTTTATTTTTTGGTTAGTAGCTGATGTTTTTTGTTTTGTTTTGGTGCACTTCAGCATATTTGGAGCTTAAGTTTCTGTTTTGTTTGGTGATATGCTGAAGTTTTTGAACGTTTGTGTCTGTTTTGTGTTTTGTAATTAGTGAACTTCAGCTTGTTTTTGTTTAGGAGTTGAAATATTTCCTTTGTTTTGGTGAAACTTCAGCATATTGGGAGCTGAAGTT
The DNA here is from genome assembly GCA_005239525.1 of Nicotiana knightiana. Taxonomy (NCBI): domain Eukaryota; kingdom Viridiplantae; phylum Streptophyta; class Magnoliopsida; order Solanales; family Solanaceae; genus Nicotiana; species Nicotiana knightiana. The sequence continues at coordinate 47,198 of ML413892.1, forward strand.
TTTGTTTTGTTTTGGTGACCCTTCAACATATTGGGAGCTGACGTTTTTTGTTTTGTTTTGGTGAACTTCAGCATATTGGGAGCTTAAGTTTTTTTTGTTTTGTTTTGGTGATATGCTGAAGTTTTTGAACGTGTGTGTCTGTTTTGTGTTTTATAACTGGTGAACTTCAGCTTGTTTTTGTTTAGGAGCTGAAGTTTTTCCTTTGTTTTGGTGAAATTTCAGCATATTGGGAGCTGAAGTTTTTGTTTTGTTTTGGTGACCCTTCAACATATTGGGAGCTGGCGTTTTTTATTTTGTTTTGGTGAACTTCATCATATTAGGAGCTTAAGTTTTTGTTTTGTTTTGGTGATATGCTGAAGTTTTTGAATGTGTGTGTCTGTTTTGTGTTTTATAACTGGTGAACTTCAGCTTGTTTTTGTTTAGGAGCTGAAGTTTTTCCTTTGTTTTGGTGAAACTTCAGCATATTGGGAGCTGAAATTTTTGTTTTGTTTTGGTGACCCTTCAACATATTGGGAGCTGACGTTTTTTATTTTGTTTTGGTGAACTTCATCATATTAGGAGCTTAAGTTTTTGTTTTGTTTTGGTGATATGCTGAATTTTTTGAACGTGTGTGTCTGTTTTTAATGAATATTCTATAAATTCTTTAGTTAGGGAGCTGAAGTTTTGTTTTGTGTTTTTTGTTATATTTTTTTGAGAGTGGGAGCTGAAGTTTTTTGTTTTTTGTGTTTAGTTATTGGTGTTATATTTTTATGAAAGTGGGAGCTGAAGTTTTGTGTTTTGTAACTGGTGAACTTCAGCTTATTTTTGTTTAGGAGCTGAAGTTTTTTATTTTGTTTTGGTGAACTTCAGCATATTTGGGAGCTTAAGATTTTTTGTTTTGTTTTGGTGATATGCTGAAGTTTTTGAATGTGTGTGTCTGTTTTGTGTTTTGTAACTGGTGAACTTCAGCTTGTTTTTGTTTAGGAGCTGAAGTTTTTCCTTTGTTTTGGTGAAACTTCAGCATATTGGGAGCTGAAGTTTTTGTTTTGTTTTGGTGACCCTTCAACATATTGGGAGCTGAAATTTTTTATTTTGTTTTGGTGAACTTTAGCATATTTGGGAGCTTAAGTTTTTTTGTTTTGTTTTGGTGATATGCTGAAATTTTTGAACGTGTGTGTCTGTTTTGTGTTTTGTAACTGGTGAAATTCAGCTTGTTTTTGTTTAGGAACTGAAGCTTTTCCTTTGTTTTGGTGAAACTTCAGCATATTGGGAGCTGAAGTTTTTGTTTTGTTTTGGTGACCCTTCAACATATTGGGAGCTAACGTTTTTTTTGTTTTGGTGAACTTCAGCATATTGGGAGCTTAAGTTTTTGTTTTGTTTTGGTGATATGCTGAAGTTTTTGAACGTGTGTGTCTGTTTTTAATGAACATTCTATAAATTCTTTAGTTAGGGAGCTGAAGTTTTATTTGTGTTTTTTGTTATATTTTTTTGAAAGTGTGAGCTGAAGTTTTTTGTTTTTTGTGTTTAATTATTTGTGTTATATTTTTATGAAAGTGGGAGCTGAAATTTTGTATTTTGTAACTGGTGAACTTCAGCTTGTTTTTGTTTAGGAGCTGAAGTTTGTGTTTTGTTTTGGTGAAACTTCAGCATATAGGGAGCTGAAGTTTTCGTTTTGTTTTGGTGACCCTTCAACATATTGGGAGCTGAAGTGTTTTGTTTTGTTTTGGTGAACTTCAGCATATTTGGGAGCTGAAGTTTTTGTTTTATATTTGCTGAGTTTGTCTTCTTTGAGCTGAAGTTTTTAACTGATATCTTTTACTTTCTTTCAACAGATGGCTTCTACAAATCCTATAGCACCTTCAAATCCTCCAGCAGCTAAAGCATCTAAAAATCGTACACTATCAAAAGGTCCTTCGGTCCGTATTGTTCCTCCTACAAGAGCAGGGGAAAGATATTTTGAGTTTCGAGATTGATTTAACTATCGTGCTTGCTGGAAGGGTAACCACGATTTGAAGAGTTTAGTCAAAACTTTCTTGACTCCTGCACAAGAAGATAAGCTAACTAATGGTACTTTTCGGTATATTTTGGCTATGGAGAACTTCAAATGCAGCATGAAGTTGGTTCATTGCTTGTGTCTTTCTCGAATATTCACCAATGATCGAGACTCCATTAGTTTCAAGATTTTTGGGCATAATGTATCGTTCACCCTTGAAGACTTTCACATTATGTGCGGTTTGAGGATCACCGCACATAATGTTGAAAAACCATCTAAATGAGAGAGCACGATTTTGAAACGATATTTTGGTAAGTCTAAGGGTGTGACATTGAAGGACATTCGAGATTTTATGTCCCGTAATGAAATTCAGAAGGATGATGTAAATTTCAAACATGTATGTGAGAGTGATGAAGATGATGTTAAACTTATGGAAATTCTTGTTATGGAGTCTATTTTATTTGGTAAAAAGAATGAATCAACGGTGCTAGAGGATTATGCAGCCATTGTCGAAGATGATAATGCTTGTGCTGATTATCCTTGGGTAATGTGTCTTATGAGAAGCTCATTACGTCAATGAAAAGTGCATTAGATAACCAATCCAACGAACATTCAACTGAGTATACTGTTAATGGATTTCCATATCCGTTGTGTGTTTGGTTCTATGAGCGTTTCCCCGATCTTCGGAAGAGGTATATAAGAGACGACGAGTACCTTGATTCCCCTCAGGTTCTCAGGATGTTACGTTATGTATGTGTGGGAGAGGCTAAATATAAAGAACCTGAGAAATATTTCAGTAATCATTCTGTAAGTGAATTTTTGTTTATTTTTTTTGTAGTTTTGTTAATATGTTGACGTATTACTTTTATTTTATTTTCATAATATACTTTTTTTGTATTAAACAAGAATATCAGAATTTTAAGGTATTGGATATAATTTCTACAGAAGAGGAATTGAATTCAATGCCTTTGATTGGACAATTGCCATGCAACCGGATTCGTTCAAGGGTAGTTAATGCGGTTCCTTCAACTAGTGAATCACCACGTAGTCGGAGTCGATCAAAAGAAACCCGTCGAACTTCAACTAGTGAATCACCTCATACCTAGAGTCGTTCTAACCGTTCTACAATGGTGTTTGACAATGAATTAGTTAATACAATATGTTCTGTAAGTTTTGTGCTGAGTTTTTTTTTTTTTGGTGTTTTTGTAAAACTACAACATGTTTTTAGCTGAAGTTTTGTTATGTTTGTGTTGAACTTCAGCATTCTAGTAGCTTAAGTTTTGTTCTCTTTGTGATGAACTTCAGCATTCTAGTAGCTGAAGTTTTGTTCTGTTTGTGCTGAACTTCAACATTCTAGTAGCTTAAGTTTTGTTCTCTTTGTGATGAACTTCAACATTCTAGTAGCTGAAGTTTTGTTCTGTTTGTGCTGAACTTCAGCATTCTAGTAGCTTAAGTTTTTGTTCTCTTTGTGGTGAACTTCAGCATTCTAGTAGCTGAAGTTTTGTTCTGTTTGTACTGAACTTCAGCATTCTAGTAGCTTAAGTTTTGTTCTCTTTGTGATGAACTTCAGCATGCATTCTAGTAGCTGAAGTTTTGTTCTTTTTTGTGCTGAACTTCAGCATTCTAGTAGCTTAAGTTTTTGTTCTCTTTGTGATGAACTTCAGCATTCTAGAAGCTGAAGTTTTGTTCTATTTTTCCCGAACTTCAGCATTCTAGTAGCTTAAGTTTTGTTTCTCTTTATGAACTTCAACATTCTTTTGTACCTGAAGTTTTGTTCTGTGTCTCTATACTAGAGGGTAACGAGTGAGGTTAAAAGGCATGCACAAGCAGAAAGAAAAATAATTGCGAAAGAAGTTGTTGCACAGTTTAAATAGGATGAGCGATCTGCTATTATTGATGCGGTTTTTGGAAAAGTCAAGGTAAGCTAATTTATAGATAAGTCTTTTTTTTTGTGCTAATGTTATTTAGATTAATCATTGTTAGTAATTTTTTTCTAGGAATATTTTGATGAGAAGTTTCAAGAGTTGTTTAAGATTGTCGACAAATCAAATGGAACAGACGATGGCTCCATCATGAAGTCTCGACAATATGATATGATGAATTACTCATTTGAGCGTCTATCGGATATTAATGCTGCTCATGATGAAGCGCATGAAAATGTTACACATGTGGAAGTGGATGTTGAAGGAGATCAACGTGTTGACAACAATTTAACAACGAACATCCCAGTGTTGATCGACCAAGCAAAGATGTAATTGATGAACGGTGATCAACTGTGAATGTTGGACGCAAGAAAGGTGTAGATGATCAAGTTGTTGATTATGAAGGAGATGTACCAAGTTGTGCTTTGGGCAATGATCTTGCAAAAGGTAATTTGATTGGTGATGGAGATCATGCACCTGTTGGTACTGAAGAACGGACATCGAGTGATGCGTGTACCAATATTGAGAGAGGTAATCCGTTTGCAGACGCACTTGCTATTTGCGCTGAAATCGCTTTGCTAGGTGAAGGGACACAGGAAATTCATAGTACATGTATAAAAATTTTCTATATATATATATATATGATATATATAGGTCATTTATCCGTCCCTCCTCTTTATGAACATGCAGTGGAAGTTAATACAACTGAAAAACTCTCTGATGATGCTGAATTTAATGAATATAGAGTTGATAAAATGCTTCCAGAGAATACTCAAATGATCCTCGATGTTGCTGCACAACTGGATGAGCCTGGAGCTGCTGATATCGACAAAAGCATGCAGGAAACCACAGTGCAAGACAAATGTCAAGGTATTCTATAGATCATGAATTTATTACATTTGATCCAAGTATATTTTTTACAGTTTGAAATTTTACATACTTTATTTTTTTTGTATGTTTTTTTATTATTATTTAGAAGGATTGGATGCAGCTTCAAAATAAATTGGTGAGATTCTTCGGCTATATGAAAAAGGAGAAATACATCTATTCACATATGTTGGCTCACAAACAGGTGTGAATTGTGTTTGTATTATTTTATAAAATTTAGTCAGTATTATTTTAAAAAAAAATTTGCATGAAGATATAGGCATATTTAACTCTAATGGAAGTGGATCCGTTGGAATTCAAACATCATCTGTGCACTTAGACCAGGTAGCTATTTTCTGCAATTCGATTACAAGTTGTTTTGTTTTGCCTAATGTGTATTTTGTATCAGTTGAATTTATGTATATATTTTCCTTGCTTTTGCAGATATCATCTGATGCATCACAAGTTCTTCCAAATCCTAAGAGAAGGAAGATTTCCATGTCTCCTAATGTTATGAGTGACACCAGTGATATCCCCAACTTCAACATATATTCATTTTCTGTGATGACCCAAAAGGTCATCTTGTGTTAATTTAGCAAAAACTGTGTTCCGAGGTCCCGAAAGCCTCCGCTAATATCAACTAAATGTGTGTGCGCAGCCCGGGTGCGTAGCCGAAAAGCCTTTATGTGAAAATGTGTTAAACAGTTGAATGGATGATAATTAATGGAATAAAGTTGACTTTGGTCAATATTTTTTGTAAACAGACCCGGACCCGTGATTTAACGGTCCTGAAGGGTCCGTAGGAAAGAATGGGATCTGGGCGTATGCCCGGAATCGAATTCCGAGGTCCCAAGTCCGAGAAATGAATTTTTAAAGAAAATTATTTTTTGGAAATAATAAAGGCTTTCGAAAATGAACTTTGATATGAAATCTGTGTTACCGAGCCCGTATTATAGTTTCGGAGCCCGGAACAGGTTCAATATATGTTATGTGAGTTATCTATAAAATTTGGTAAGAAACGAACTTGGTTTGACGTGTTTCGGATCAAAATCGGAGAATTTAGAAGTTTATGAAGTTTGAGAAAATTCTATAGATTTTGGAGTTTAATTCATTGTTTTTGATGTTATTTTGATGGTCATATTACTCGAATAAGTTCGTAGGATGATTTTGAAGTCGTGTGTATATTTGGTCTTGATCCCCGAGGGCTCGGGTGAGTTTCGGTTAGGTATCGGGGTGCTAAGCTTAGGAAATTTCTGGTGTTTTAGGTTGTATCTGGTATCCAGTTATTCCTTCTCCGCGATCGTGATGTGCATTTTGGGAAGGGGGTCAATTTTCTCTGCGCGATCTCAAAGAGTTGAGTGCGAACGTGGAGCCTTAGGGTTTAGCTCTACGCGATCGCACTCCTATGTCCGCGATCGCGTAAGTCTCCTGTGGGGTTGGGGGCTGGGTAGAAAATTGTTCTATGCGAACGCATTCTTTCGTTCGCGATCGCGTGGGTCCACATCTGGTTTCTCTGCGATCGCAGCCTTCACTTCGCGATCGCGTAAATCTAAGGCCAGAAATCTCCGGGATAGCAGGGCACATGTCGCGATCGCGTAGAGTAATATCGCCCAGTTACTTAAAGTGTCCGGAAACAGAATACCCATTATGGGATTTTCATATTTTCACCATCTCCTTCTTCTCCAAGCCCCATAGCCGAGTTCCAAGCCTCCCTTCCTCCATAACCACTTAGGTAAGTGATCTTAACTTTAGTTTCTTCTATTTTCCTTCATCAATCACTAAATTCTAGGCCTAAAAATATGGAATCAAGGGTAGAAATTGGGGGTTTTGGGGTAGAGTTAGGGCTTTTGGAAATTTTGGGAATTCAACCTCATTTTGCGGTCGAATTCCAAAACAAATTGTATATTCGGGTTCGTGGGGGAATGGGTGATTGGGTTTTGGTCCGAACCTTGGGTTTGGACCAAGCGGGTCCGAGGTCGAATTTTGATATTTTTGGAAGAATTATGGGAATTGTATAAATAGGCTTTGGGATTGAGTTATTGAATTATTATTGATGTTATTAAGTCAATTATGTCTAGATATTATCGTTTCGGAGTCGGATTCAAGAGGAAAGGCCGTGATTGAGGCTTGACTTGCATTCTTGGAGCCGAGGTAAGTGTTTGGCCTAACCTTAGCTTGAGGGAATATGTATAGAGTCTTATTTGTTATGTGTAATTCATGTCCAATGTATAGGTGAGGTGACGGGTACCTATATATTGTGGTCAAGCATGCCCGTGAGTCGATTTTGATGAGTTGTTTAATGTTCTTTGATATTATCCATGTTGTGAATTATTAGGAACCTTGAAAGTGGTACCTTGAGGTTACTTCATGGCGTAGAAAATTCTTGATTATGTTTTCGGTTGAGGATTTACTGTTGATATTACACTTTTGAGTGAGATTGGTTATAGCCGAGTCCCTTGCCGGGACAGTAGAATTTTGTTGATTATTTCTGAACATTTGGAATGTCGTATTGTTAAGCTTTCACATCAATTGTTGCTTTTACACTCATCGTGCATGCACGAAGGAACATCCCGTGCCGATTGATTATATTTATGCACGAAGGAACATCCCGTGCCGATTGATTATAATTATGCACGAAGGAACATTCCGTGCCGATTGATTATATTTATGCACGAGGGAACATTCCGTGCCGATTGATTATTATTTATGCGTGAGGGGACATTCCGTGCCGATTGATTATTATTTATGCGCGAGGGGACATTCCGTGCCGATTGATTATTGTTGATGCACAAAGGGACATTCCGTGCCGAGTCATTATTGTTTATGCGCGTGGGGACATTCTGTGCTGTGTGATTTGAGGCTATACACGAGGGGTCATGCCGTGTTTTTCTCCTGTCTATTTTAATTGTTCGGGTTGATATTTGCTATTTTACTTCTACATTTCCGTTAGTACTTGATTCTACTGTTTTAGCAATTGTTGCCCCTCTTATCCCCAGCATGTTCTTCCCCGTAACTGTATTCTTGTTTATTTTCTGCTATACTATTGAACTGCACAGGTACAATTTGTCGTCGTGTCCTAGCCTCGTCACTACTTCGCCGAGGTTAGGCTCGACACTTACTCAGTACATGGGGTCGGTTGTACTGATGCTACACCTGTACTTCTTTATGTTGTGCAGATTACGCAGCTGGACCCAGTGGACATCGCTAGTAGGAGTGTCCTTCAGTCCATTCCAGACGACACCGGGGTAGTTTCTCATGGCATTGGTGGATCTCGGCGTCCCTGTCTATCTTTCATTCTGTCATTTATGTGTTCTCCAGACAGATACATCATTTTATTTTCAAACTGTTGTTTTTAGTCAAATCTTAGACTAGTTCGTGAGGTTGTGACTCCACTTCTGGGTTGTACTTAAAGGGATTCCTGCATTATCAACTATTGTTATTTAAACTTATGTTAATGCTTCCGCACTTTATCTCTATTATCTAGTCAGTGTTTGTTATTTTCACTTGTTAATAAATCTATTCAGTTAACACGCTGGCTTGCCTAGCGGGTGCAACGTTAGGCGCCATCACGGCCTGAATGTGGGATTTCGGGTCGTGACATTTTCACTTGGTAGTACAGAAGGGACTCGTTCTGAAGGCAGTTTTGCTGATGTTGTTGTTGGTGAAGAGAGACAAGAAGATTGTGAACAACAGCGAGTTGGTCAAGGATCTGCCACCATGGCTATGGAATTTTCCCCTGCTGCTGAACAGCAGCAGTTAGCTGTGACGGAACAGCAGGGAGTTGGTGAAGTAGGTGGTACCATGGTTGTGGAATCTTTCCCTGCTGCTGAAATGCATCAGTTAGTTGTGACGGAACAGCAGGAAGAGCAACCAAAAAGAAAAGCAGATAAGAAAGAGAAAAGGATTCGTATGGAGAGATTTGGTTGAAATATCCTTATGTTGTTCCTAAACAAAAGCGAAGGGGGCAAGATTGGAAAGAAGGAAAGACTACACGAAGGTGTCCCTTCCATTATGTTAATCGAGACAGTGGAATTATCGGAAGATTTAATGGCTGGTTGAAGAAGGATGATAGTGAATATAATTCCAATGCATTCAAATTATCTATAATGCCTATTCCAAAGTCATTCTTTACCGAGCTTGTGGATCCTATCTCTGATCTTTCGGATGAAGTAAATTATTAAGTTTGTTTTTTGATTTAGTTTTCAACTGTATTTCTCAAAATCTCAGGTTATTTTTATAGTATAGAAAGCAGGACATAACTTTAGCTTATTTTTATAGCTGAAGTTTAGCAATTAAACTAAAACTTCAGCTTGCTTATGCTGAAGTTTTTGGAAAATGAACTAAACAACTTCAGCATTTATGCTGAAGTTTTGACATGCAGTCTCTAGTTTTTTTTTCTAAACTTTTTAAATCAAACATGTTGTAGATTTTTTAGATTATTTCCTAACACTTCAAACTCAATATGCTTAAGTTTTTGTCATGCAGTTTGTAGTTTCTAGTTGTAATGCATTTTTTCAAAATTTCATACTTATATGCTGAATTTTTGTCATGCAGTTTTGTAGTGCGTTTTTTTTAAATTTCATACTTATGCATGCTGAAGTTTATTATTTCACATATTTTCTTTTGTTGTTGTTCTATTGCAGCATATTGAAGTGGGCATATATTTCTTGCGAAAAAAATATTGCTATCACCTTCCAAGTTATCCAAAAGCAAGATGTGCAATAACAGATTTAATTTTTGATCAGTATATGACTAAGCTCGGTACTGTTCATCCTACAGCTGGCGAAAAGAAAAAAAATTTAAAAATGAGGGAAAAGGCAAAAAGTAAATCAAAGAGAAAGAGGACATCCAAAAAACAGGATGAAGAGGCTTCTAAAGAAGAAGATGAAGTGGTGTTTCAGGAACTTACAGAGTATACTTGGATTGATAATGAATCAACTGGTGAAAGGGTGGCCAGCTACGTAAGGGGCACTGACCTCTCATGTGGTATCTCATAGGCATGTGCTGAAAAAATATTTTTTCCATTTCGACTTCCGCCAATAGGGAAGCAGACATCAACGCACTACTTTTTTGGAATTCTGAGCTTTAAAGAGAAAACTGTATATGTGTATGATTCCTTAAAAAATATAGCATATGAAAGTGCATTTAAACATGTCAAAATTTATGCCCGGTTGATCCCACACTGTCTCAAATGCTTGGACTTTGAGTCACACAATAAAAGTTGGGCAGAAAATTGTGTGGATAAATTTCAAATTATGTGGATGAAGACACCCTTACAGGTTGTACGTGTTTGGCGTATCTTTTAACGATGCATGTTATGTTTATTATTTTTTCTTCTTGTGTTAACTATTCTTCAATTCTTGTTTCACGTATTTTTTGTAGTGTTGATTGTGGTATATATAATCTTAAGTTCATGGATATGCGGTTGAAGAGAGAAGATGTCATGCATTTCAATCAAAGTCAGGCATTGACATTCAGGAGAGAATTGACTGCAAATTTGTGGGCTCATGCAATGTGGAAAAAGGAAAGCGGCTATGATACTCCAGAAGAGAAATTAGGAGATGACTATGGAGAATATGAAGTTACTGTGTGTGAATTTTTTTAATAGAGTATAACTTGTAAATGAAAAACAAATTTTTTCTTTTTTTTAAAGGATATAAGTGAAAACTAATACGTTTTGTCTGTTTTATCATGAATTTTTATTATATTTTTAATGAAATTCAGCATGCTAAACTTCAGCATCAAGTAAACTAATGAATCCAGGAAAAAAACTTCTGTGAATTTTTTTAATAGAGTATAACTTGTAAATGAAAAACAATTTTTTTCTTTTTTTTAAAGGATATAAGTGAAAACTAATACATTTTGTCTCTTTTATCATGAATTTTTAGTATATTTTTGATGAAATTCAGCATGCTAAACTTCAGCATGAAGTAAACTAATGAATCCAGGAAAAAACTTCAGTTTGTCTTGTGCTGAAGTTTTTACAACCTTACTAAAAAACTTCAGCTTGTCTTGTGCTGAAGGTTTTTCAAAAAGCTTTTTCTGATAAACTATTGAATACAGGAGAAAACTTCAGCATATAGAG
>ML413892.1:58184-130244 GCA_005239525.1 Nicotiana knightiana
GGTGCTGAAGATTTTACAAATGAACTAATTGACTTCAGCATCTTGTGTTGAAATTTTTCATAAAGCTATATTTTTTTAACTTGATACTTATATTTTTTACATTTACTAGTTTCACCTACCACCTACTTATCTTATAACATTCAATTTCTCTGAACGTAAAGCATTAAACAGACCTGAAAAGTTACTTTTACATTTATAGATATTAAATTGATTAGGTGCACTCTTTGGCTATTTAAATAATCTCTTCACTTGAAAATTTCATAGTCATCCACATACTCCTATCATATTTCTTTAAATTTTTATTCAAATATAAACAAGAAAGTGTTGACAAAGACATGCTTATTGGGTGTAGCAGGGAATTCGTGGGGAAGCAAAGATAATGAAGGAGACGTCCTACAATTTCATGTGTGAAGGAGACTGACCACAGATTGTGGTGCATGACAAACTCGAGTTCTGGGATATTTGTGATGCACCACAAACTGTGGCCAGTCTCCTTCACACATGAAGTTTCTGGACGTCTCGTTCATTATCTTTGCTTCCCACAAATTCCTAGATGCATACCATTTAAGCATGTCTTTGCCAACATTTTCTTGTTTTCTCTTTTGAAAGAAGACGACATTTTCTAAAAAAATCTTTGTGATCATGGAAAGTGGAAACAAGATAGAAATTATGAAAGTCCAGAAGGGCAAGAAGGACAAGACTATGGAGAATATAAAGAGACTTTGTGTGAATTCTTTGAATAGAGAATAACTTGTAAATGAAAAATATTTTTTTTCTTTTTTTTTTCAAGGATGTAAGTGAAAACGAAATTTGTATTTTGTGAATATACATTAATTTGTGTGAATTATGTGTTCTCTGTCTTTTAAATTTTTCTTCTATTCGCATTATCAAATATGGTTGTCTATTTTATTTTAGGTAAAAACTCGTAACACTATGCTGAAGTTTTTACAAATGAACTAATTAACTATAGAATCCAGGGACAAAAACTTCAGCTTACAGAGTACTGAACTTTTTACAAATGAACTAATTTACTTCAGCATCTTGTGCTGAAGTTTTCCATAAAACTCATGACGACTAAATTATCGAATCCAGGGATAAAAACTTCAGCACACTGGTAGCTGAAGTATTTAAAAATGAACTAATTTACTTCAGCATCTTGTGCTGAAGTTTTTCATAAAGCTCATGATGACTAAACTATAGAATAAAATGATAAAAACTTGAGCATGTAAGGTGTTGACGTGTTTACAAATGAACTAACTTAGTTCAACATCTTGTGCTGAAGTTTTTCATAAAGCTCATGACGACTAAACTATAGAATCCAGCGATAAAAACTTCAGCACATTAGGTGCTGAAGTGTTTACAAATAAACTAATTTACTTCAGCATAAGATGCTAAAGTTTTTCATAAAGCTCATGACGACAAACTTCAACATATTTTTTTAAATTGATACTTATATTTTTCGCATTTACTAGCTACTTTTTGTCTTTATCACCTACTTATCTTACATTTACATTTATTGTCTGAAAATTTATGAGGCTGAAGTTATTTTATTACTGTACAAAACTGTGGACAGGCTGAAGTAACATTTACCACTTACTTGTTTTACCACCTACTTATCTTTCACATTGAATTTCTCTGAACGTAAAACAGTAAAACAGACCTGAAAAGTTACTTTTACATTTATAGATAATAAAGTGATTAGGTGCACTCGTTGGCTATATTAATAATCTCTTCACTTGAAAATTTCATAGTTATCCATAGACTATCATATTTCTTTAAATTTATATTCATCCTTAGTCTTTTATCTTTTTTTGAAAAAAGAATGTTTGGTGCAAGCGGAAGTAGAAAGCTTTCAATGGAAGAAATTATGCAGAAGTGGGATAGTTTGAAGTCTGATGGAACAATAACGTACCAATGTGTAACCTTATGCAAAAGTGGGATCAAATAAAGGCTGATTGGGAAAGAATTAGACCAAAGTTTATTGCCGATGAATCATTCCAGCCCAGGATTAACCTTGAACGTAGTTGTCCAGGTTATCCAAACTCATTTGACAAGGTTGTCTACCAGTTTGATTGTATTAAGTTTCCGATCTGGGACGACTATGCCAAACTGCAAAACGACCTGAAGAGTCTTCCTTCTCTTATGGACAGAGTAATAGTTGAACAAAGTGAGTTGCGTCGTGAGTTCAACAAGTTGAAGACTGATCTCATTGGACTTTGTGGTCTTTTGCCCGAGTATCCTATAGTTATCTCCGATTCTGATGATGACGAGATATTTCGAGAAATTGATGAGTACTGTTCTGATAGTGGCGATGATGCTTAGTTTTTGTAAGCCTTTTTTATGTGTTTTATATTGTGCTTTTTTGTTAATGTTTTTTATGATTCTGCTTTTTGTTTTGTCAAGTGTATGATGACCTTGTTTTTCTTAATGTTTTGTATTGTTTATATAAATGAAACTTGAACATTTTATGCTTAAGTTTTGTGTGTGTGTGTGTGTTAAGGATATGTATTTCACATACAGTTTTTTCTTGCTGAAGTCATTGCGTACTTTTTTAAAATGCAACCAAACCTGTAAGCCTGCGCAAAAAAAAAGTGGTTTGTACTTCAACAATATATAAAAGAGTGCAAGAGTTTTTTGTACGAAAACAATCACATTTGAAATATATCATACAAAAATAAAAGTCTAAATTCTGACCAAGAATTATTGAACGTTGGAGTATTTTTCAGCGTGTTTCTTGGAATATGGATGAGGTGCTGGAGAAGATAAGCAAGTTGTTCTATTATGCCCAATTTGTTTACATCGTGTGCATTTGGTAGACTTCCATGGTACTGATTCAGTCGCTGGAATATGCCTCTTCTTTTGTCTTCTTCTTTGTAAAATCCACATCGGGAGGTTTTGTGATCTCAGATTCTACATTTGGTGGAATATCCCTTTTTGATCTCCCACAGTACTCACATGTCCTTCATATGGTTTGAATCATGTTTCCTTTGAATACCATTTTGAGCAGTAATCAGATTTTTGCAAATATCTCTTATTAATAGCAACAATTGCATGTGGACAGGGCAATTTCATCAAGTTGGAATTCCAAGCAGTCGCAAGTTCTCTTTTTTAAGTCCACAATGAATTCGATTCCTTCACTATTTATTCTAAACAACATTGAATCAAGGTTGAACACTTAAGAAGGAATAGAAAATTAAGATAAACTATATTAGTGTATTATTGATTCAAAAAGAAAAAGTATGAAGTTTTTTATATGTAAGCAGTAAATCATTGCAGCAGATATAAAAAGCAGAACTAGTTATGCTGAAGTTTTTACAAATGAGTGAATTAACTTCAGCATCTTCTGCTAAAGTTTTTCATAAAGTTCATAACAACAAAACTATAGAATCTAGGGACAAAACTTCAGCATGTTGGGTACTAAAATTTTTACAAATGAACTAATTAACTTCAGCATGTTGGGTGCTGAAGTTTTTACAAAAATCTCATGACGACAAAACTATAGAATCTAGGGACAAAACTTCAGCTAGTATGAGGTTTTTTATTTGTAAGTAGTAAATCACCGTACCAGATATAAAAAAGCAGAAGTGATTATGCTATAGAGAAAATATGATGAAAGTTAATCCTGAAGTTAATAAATATACTCACAATCATTTTGCAAGCCAAGTCCATCTTCTTAGTCATCTCTTCTTCTGCCCATATTGATACTTTGTAAAAAGTGTCATTTTCTTTTTTCCTCCGTTCGTAAAACCATTCTCCCTACTTTTATTGGATATAATGAACATTCTTAAAATAGGCATTTCTCTCACTTTTAGTAACACGGAATTCATTGATTCTACAATGTTTGTTGTCAACATATTATAACGTCGCCGTGGGAACCACCATTGAGCCCATCTTTCTGGAGGCTCTTCCATTATGTAATTGTATATTTTCTTGTCAACACTTTTGAGTTGGGACATTAACTTATTAAAATCTTCACGTTTGTATGACCTTGCAGCGCTTTGAAAAAGATTTATTGCCATGGTTTTTGCATGTCTTTGATTTAAATTTTTCTCAAAGTGATAGAGGCAGATACCATGGTGAGCTTCAGGATAAACTTTTCTAATCCTATTTGCGATCGACTGGAATCTATCTGACAAGAAAACCAGTTCATGACGGACTTGAATTGCTTTTCCCATTTCTCCGAAGAACCAAATGTATGCCTCATTGTTTCATTATTCTGCTACACCAAAATATAGAGGAAATATTTGATTGTTTGCATCCTTTGATACAACAACAAATAGAATGCCACGATATTTTGACTTTAAAAACGTTGCATCTATTGCAATAATAGGTCTACAGTAGGACCAACCAACTATTGATGCTGCAGAAGCAAAGAACATGTAACAAAACCTGTACAGTGAAACACAAAAAAACAAATCATAAGGTGTGAAGTTTAACTTCAGGCTGATGGTTAGTATTTGTTTTGCTTACTGATTCTGCTCATCTCTTTTTATGCTTGTGTACGTTCCTGAGTTTCTATGCACCATCATGTGTAGGTATGAAGGAAGAATCTGGTAGTTCTCTTCCTGTGTTCCCTTTATGCAAGCAATAACTTTTTGAATAGCATCCCATGCCTTGTTATATCCAATGTCAATTCCAAATTTCTTTTTCATTTTATTTTCTACAAAGGCTGGTGTAACCTCTATCTTTTTGTCTCGAACATGTTTTAAAATTTGTTCTAATATGATTTTCTTACATCAACTGAGCATTCATGGTTGTTATGATATTTTATCACCCTGAAAAGTGTGAAATTTTTTATTCTGGTAGCACGCACAATCCAACCACATTGCTCCTCAATGCATTTCAGCTCATATCTCTTTGAACATGATCTAACAGCTGTGAATTCAACCTTTTGGTTTATCTCTAAGCTGTAGAAAAATTTAGTCATATTTTCATTGTTCTCAAAAATTGATCCTACTCTTACTTCCCCATGCAATGCATCATGCCTAAGTATTTTACATGGTGGAGATTCTTTCAGATTTCTCCTCACTCTTTTTCTTGATTTCTTAGAGGCACTAGAAGTTTCAGCAATTTCATCAATTGTATCTGATGTTACCGGTATTAATTCCATATTTTCTTCATCTTCGTTGTTGCTTATCATTGCAGAAGGTAACCAAATTTTTGTTGGATTGTGTGTTGGTTGTCAATTTGCATTATTAGCTTCCTTCTTCTTCTTACTCATTGACAAACTGGTATGAATTTGTTGGAGGAGGGGGTGATTGTTGTAGCATTCTATATTCTGAAGTAGATGTAATGTTAGAAGGTTGTTGCTCGTTGTCTACTACCGCTATTGGCTAACCTAGTTCATGTTGATAATCAACAAATTGTTCTGAAGCTACTATACTGTCAAGAGATTGGTTGAATGTTGCAGATTCTGAACCAGTTATATCGTGAGAAATATGTTGTATTTTTTTGATGAAAAAATGACAATTCTTGTAGGCTGAATCAGTTGTGAGCAAATGTATACAAGTACTGAGTTCTTCATCTGAAGTTACAAGCATACATTTGCTTGTATTTAGTTTGATATCAAACCATATCTTTACGGAATATCTGCTTGAATCAATATTTGTAACTTCACTAATTTTTTTCAGGAAAGAATTGAATGATACTTGTTTATTAATAAGAACAAGCTTTGTATCATGATCCAAGTATTTGAAGTCAGTAGTCCACCTCCCATTGAAATTAAGTACAACGCAGACTGAACTCATCCTAGAGAAGCATGTTTAGTGTCAAGTATTAGCATAAGAATTTAATTATGAAAAAAAGNAAAGTTGAAGTTTGAGAAAATGTACCAGAGAATAAAGCTCATGAAAAAGCTGATTAATGTAGGATAAACGTTAAGCACAAACTATATTTAACTTAAGCATGCAAGAGAAAATTACATAGCGCAGGAGAAACTTCAGCACATTCAGTGCTGAAGTATTAGCAAATAAACTAAAAAACTTCAGCATATTGTGCTGAAGTTTTTGGAAAAGGTCATGACAAACTATTGTACCAGGAGAAAACTTCAGCTTGTTTAGCAAATAAAACAAAAATTTCAGCTTGTTTAGCAAATAAACCAAAAACTTTAGCAAAAACTTATTAAAAAACCTTAATTAGAGGAAAACTTTAGCATAACTGCTGAAGTGCTTAGAAAATGAACTAAACAACTTCAGTATATATGCTCAAGTTTTTGGAAAAACTCATCAAAAAATTATAGAAAGTAGGACATAACTTAAGCATATTATTAGTGCTGAAGTTTAGCAAATAAAAGCACCTTCAGCAAAAACTTATTAAAATTAAACATATTTTAGAAAAAACCTTAATTAAAGGAAAACTTCAGCATGTTATGCAGTACAAAACTTCGTCATTGAAAATCTCAGGTCTCATCATTACGAACACTAATTTGTATCATGAAGATCAATCAGATTAGAAAACTGAATTGCAATACTTACAATTTGAATTTTTGAATTTGAGTCTGGTTCAAATTTCTGGCTTGGGAGAGGAGATCTGAGAAGAGACGGAGTGATGGAGGAGGATCGGTGAAGTGTTTTGTGCGTGATGCAAATCGTAAAGTGTTTTTATATGTTTTGTCAGGGGTAATATGGCCATATTAGTATAATTTTTTTGTCAGCTGGCTACCAAATCAATAATTTATCAAAATAGGGTATAGGTTAAAAGGTGACTGCTATATAGGGTATGACTGCAAATCGCCCCATTTTTTAAAATTTATAGTTTCTCCTCTTTTTCTTTATATTACATATTTCTTCTCCATTTTTTCACCTTTCTTCTCCATTTCTTCATATCTTAGTCCATTTGAAATTCTCTCTCTTGTTATTATTGAGTTTATTTCTTATCTTTCTCGTTTTATCCATCATTCATTCTTACCCAAATTTATTTGAAAGAAGGAGCACAAAATCCCCAACAAAAAGGAAAAGGCATAAATCTTTTTTAACAAAACAAATTACTAATAATAAGGCAAGAAGAGAGTTAGGACAATGAATTCAATATTTGAATACTTACTAGTCTTCTCTGTTTCTGTTTTTCTTCTTTTCTATCTTTATTTACTGACAAAAACCATAAATCTAAAAAACAATCACAAAACCCTATATTTTATTCCAATATCGAATAGCAGCAACAATAAATAGAGAAATCGATGGCAGAAATTGTGATTAATGAAGAGAATCACTACTTAGAGAAGGTGTCCATCATCTCCGATGAGAGAATATTTCCGATGAGAGTAAAGAGACCATACTTTGAGAGGAGTAAATGACGGGATGCGCAACAAAATCTCCTTTCTTATTTTTTCACGTAATTAGATTAACATATATTAATTAAGCCTATTTTTAAAATTAACGTAATTAAATATCCACGTGGATTTCCATATGCCAGGTTTTAAAAATTATTTAGAGAGTGTATCACACATACTAGTAATAATAAGACGGGGGGTTCTACTATGAAGGGGGATATAATTCGGGGGTTTTCGGGAATAGATGATAGTTTAGGTAAGAAAATGACAAATATTGTATAGTTTAGACGGGTTTGAGGGTGTTAACTTTTTTTAGAAAGGTTTAATACCTGAACCACTAAAAGCAGGTCAAATATGAGTCAACCTAACCCGCGGGTCAAAAATGAATTTCAACCATTGATGACCCAGATGGTACATGATCATTTGAAGATTTGCCATCTTCAGCACCTCTGCTATTGAGATTGCAAATTGGAAGGCAAAAGTCAAGCTTCCAATTCGAACTCAAGCAAGCTCAGAAGGGCAGACTTAGATGATGCAAGGAAGAGGGTTTGATTGAATCCCCTATATCCGAAAATAACAGAGCGCAAATAGGGTAAAAACCCATTGTTTGTTAACATATGATTGTTAAATCTCCTGACATAAGAAAATCTTTTGGTATAGAGATAAAGTTGGTTCAATGAGGCATTCTTGTGTTTCTTTTAAATTCTCTTCTCATAATTCCCGTCTGACCGACCACCACTGTACACAAACCGCTACTACAAAATCAAAGCCATTGTACCGGAAGGAATGTAGGACTGCAAATTTTCATTTTTCTGGTGCAACAGCGAGGACTCAGCAAGTTACATTGAGCTGATTGTCGCCATCTGTCAAAGAACTTAAGGCAACCTGCATAACTGTTACATTGAGCTGATTGTCGCCATATCCAGATTGCGACACCGCTTTAACTGATTCTTATATTTGAATATTCCAATTGCAAAATACAATTTCTTCAACAAAACAGCCTCATGAAGAAAATGACTAGGGCAGATTGCATCCAACACATTACACATCCATAACAATTCTGTTTTGAAACTAACACTCTATTCTGATTTTCGGAGACTCAAAGAAGAACACAACAAAAGATTATAAAATTCCTTAAGATTGTTGGTATTATGTGTTCAAAATCAGAAATTAGAAAACTGTTAGAAGAAACAGAAAATCTGTAAACGAAAAGAAATATTCCGAGTCTTCAATTTCCTTGTGTGTCCTTAAAGAATTTTAACCCCCTCACAAGCTGCCAAGGTAATGGATTAAATTCTCCCAGGATGAAACGGAATAAACCTTCCTGCAACAGTGGCAATACAAACTGCAGGATACCAACGAACTCAAAGAACAGAGCAAATCACACTTGACCCTTATGTTTATTTTAAAAAAAATAATAATGCAACAAAGTAGAAAGAGAGGAGATAATTTCAGATTTTCCTTCTTAGAAAAATGAGGCCAAACCTCTAAATTTATAGACAATCAAAGGGTGTGAGATGAAGAGCTGCAATCCAAAAGGTACCTCTTCCATTTCCCATTCACACCCCTTAACAAAAACGCAACAGAGTATTCTTGAGTCAAAACTCATCAAAAGACACTACACAGTAAATCAAGAACCAAGAAACACCAAAATGCCGATGAGAATTATGGTTATCATCATAAAGGAATGTTCATGCATATCAAAAGAATAGATCTTCTAATAACGAAATCAATATGATACTGATGTTCCCCAAGAAAATAAAGGTGCTGAGGAGTCTTTTGAGAACCTACAACACAGAGGGTCAGCTGCATCATGAGGCAATATAATAATTTAAAAAATCCCTATAATCAACTAAGTAAAATTATGAGATATTACTTGGCTGACATGGATTAAGCATAATCTAACATATGCACAGGATAGCTACTTAAGTAAATAACTGGAGAAGCAAACTCTGAAATAAATTTCTGGGGAAAAACAACAAACAATATAATGAGAGTGCTACATTTTAAGAGTGATAACCTTACAGCAGATTAAAAGATGGCGAGATCATTTATCTATATGCCATGACATTAGAGGAGATGGAGATCCGAGATCCAATACTAAAGTCAATCAAGTTGCAGTTCTGCAGTAACTAGTGATATTTTTTACTTATTAGTACTTTTTATTTTACCTTACAAGGAGAAAAAAAACTATGATAGGGCGATGGGTTTGAACCAAATATAACAAAGAACTAATAAAGTGACAAACCTAATATTTAGAGAAGTAGTTTCCATCTTATCATAGATTCACGGAAATACTTTAAACAGCTCTTAAACTATATATTTGAAAAGGAAACATTTTAAAATCAGTTGATCACCTTTTGTTTGTGCAGGTGAAGGGAAACGCGGCTACTGTGAGACCTTGTAAAATAAAATACGGAGAGTTTTCTTTCGTCATACGACATAAGTTGTTCAATGAACTCTTTCTGTGATCAGAGGAGGTCTAAACTCTTTTTATCTACGGCAAACAAACACCAGCTTCCAATCAATATGGTGCCTTTTTTCCTTTTTTCTTTTTTTTGATAAAGTAATAACTTACACTGCGATCAAAGCTTAACCAGGCTAATGTAAGAGATTTATAACAATCTCTTCTGAGTATTTGCTCACCTCCCCTGGCTTATGTATTAGTGTCTTAAGGAGCAATTAAGCCTCATGATCAATAATAAACAATAATCACCCACATTAAGACATGCATTAAGATAATTGATGTTCCAAAGAGCAAAAGGGTTATTACTTTTCTGTTATCAAACCAAAATGGATTACATGATCTCAGAATGATAATTGTCCTCAATCACCAGTTTCATCAATTAATGTTGGCACAATAGCAGCCAGAATTATAATTAAAACTAACAGTATTCATAAACCAAGAAATCCTTGTATGAGAAAACAATAAACTTACTATCTTAGTTTCGACCTTTGATGTAAAAATCATATACCTCAGGCATCTTATCCCTTAAGGGCAGGACATAATTTTCTAAAAACTCCGACTCAGAACACTTGATAACCGTATAAAAACATGGCACTTTCTTTATCAGTTGCTTCTCCTTTAGAAGTTCCAAGATTTTATTCCTTGGCAAGACCCGCTTCTCAAAACTGAACATTAAGAGCGTGGGATGAGAAGCTATGTAACAAGATTCGTACCCAAGCTCCTCCATGTAAAATTTCAATATATTTCTAAGCTTAACCTCGGATGTAGTCAAACATAAAGGAAGCCTTTGCACCATCGTAATAATATCAGAATCAGACCAGCCAAAACTCCTGAAAATTCCAAGTTTCATTTCCAAATTCGACTTACTAAGCGACGAAAGCATTACCACTCCATAGAAAAACATCCGAGAATCTCTACAAATGCAAAAATCCTTTTCCACTCTTTGCACAATATCCTCAAGCCATTCAGTCTTTTGAACAAAAATTCTCGGATTCCTAAGAATAAGCTTCCGAATATCCAAAGTCGAACATCCAAGATTTTGCAGGAACGATATATTAGGTGACATTACTCTCTGGAGAGGATAGCTAAGCAATCCAGGAGTTCTCTTAATAGCCTTAGCTACAGAATCATCAGTTCCCAATAATTTCCTAAGATATTCAATACTTGGTCTAATGCCTGTATTCAGGCCTGTTCTGAGAAAAGCCCCACTTCTTGAAAGGACCTTAACTAAATGGGGCCCAGAAAAGCCAAGTTCTTGAAAAACCTTAATTTTGGGTTTAAGGGTTTTGTCCACATCAGCAAACAGCAACGTAGGTGCAGGAGAGACCAACATTTTGATCTGAGCATTGTCAAAACCGATTTGTTTGAAGAAAGTAACAACTAATTCAGGTTTGTGGTTATTTCTGGGTTTTAAGGCAGTTACCTTGGAGCTAGCAGAAATAGCTTTTTCTGTGGAGAAGTCAAGTGAATTCACCAGAAATTCTGACAGTAAGTTGGGCTCTGCATTTGCTGTGGAGCAAAAGAGTTTAAGTCTGATGCAATACAAATGCCTTTTTGCACCATTGTTACCAAGTCCAAACATCTGACTAAAAGCGCTATTCAGTTTCGGTTTTTGAAATGCAATTTAACCGTTTACTCCATTGGAGGAGAAAAGGAAAACCCTAATCCTATTTTAGGGAAGCCCACGGCTTACTACTTCTTTTGGTCAAAGAGTCTTGTCCTTAAAATGGGTTGAAGTGGTCTAGTTGCCAACTTAGCATTTTAGCTGACTTGGCGGTGTGAATTCCCAGACGTACTACTTGATTTTTGAGTTCATTGAAATTTATTTGGATTATTTTCAAGTGATAAAAAATAAGACTAGTTTAACCGCCGCCTGTTTGGCCAAGCCTTTTTTTTGAGGAAAAACAGAAGCAGCTTTTGAGAAGATTCTTTCCAAAATCATTTTTCTAAGAAGACTTTTGAGAAAAATACACTTAGAAGCAATTTTTAAAAGCTTGGCCAAATACTAATTACTGTTCAAAAGTGCTTTTCAAATTAATTAGCCATACACAAACGGCTTCTCACTAAAAAAAATACTTTTGAGAAAAACACTTCTCAAAATAAGCTAATTTTAGAAGCTTGCCCAAACAGAATTAGTTGAGCAGGGGCCTTTCCAAGTGGGATGTTTAGGGTTCAAACGCCACTTGCATACCTCCTCGGCCGAGTTCGCCGTACAGAGTTTACATAATGTGATTTACTTTCTTGTGCGATTTGCAAGTTACTATATAGGAGCGGAGTTTATCCTATGTGTCCGATAGAGTGGCGGCTGCATGCTCCATGTTAACAAAAAATAATAATAATGCTAGTGAGTTTTCATGTTGTGAACATTCACTTGGATAAAATAATCAGTTGCTGCCTTGGCGTCTCATTCTGGGGTAAATTTTAGGAAATCATATATTCATACCTAGTGGTTACATCAAATTAAGCAATTTAACTTTAATAGTTAAATGTTAAAATAAAATAAATATTATTAATTATAATTAAGTGATAAATATATGTATGAAAGTCACATATCTTATATTCATTTGATTTTTTGTACATACCGTGTTACCGTCAAGTTGTTACCGCTCATGAACCTCCTTGTTACTTGGAGTTTGGCATTGAAGTCTAAAAACAATCACGTAGAGATAAGGATAAATTCCAACGTCTTACATTGTGATCATTTGAAAAGACAAGTACGCATATAGCATTTTCATGGATGTTATTTAAAAATTAGCCAGTACTTGATTTGTCCTGAAATTTTAAATAAAAAATCTTTATTTTAGGACAACTCAGAAATTTTTTGTTCTGAAAAATTGAATTGAAAAACTGAAATTCAAGATGTACTTACTAATTCCTAAATAGCAATCCTTTAGAGTGATTACCTGATGTTATTTCTATATTTGAAAACGCTAAGAACATAGAAAGAAATTGATCCAAATTTGGAGACATGTTTCTCATGGAATTACCTATTTGACATTTGAAAATATTTTAGCCATGAATATCTTTGCCATCTGTATTATTCCTTGTGTTAAAAGGCAATTTTGACATTACATCAAAGCTAATACTAACGAAATATGAAAGTATAAATGACAGCTCGATGTATAAAGCATTACATATTTATGTAAAATTCCAGAAAGAGCTGCACCCCTAGGATATGATCATTGTTACTTTCACATTTCATACTTGTAGTATTTCAAGAAAGCACCCTAAACTTGACTAGGAAAGTCAATTACGCACTTCAACTATAAAGGTTCACACCTATTCTTGCTTGAAGCGTCGTATTACATGCAGGGCGGATTTAGGGGGCGGAAGGGTGTTCACTCTTGAATCCCCTTCGCCGAAAAATTATATTGTATATATAAGGCAAAATCTATTTTTTACCTCTATATGTTATGTTTTGAATCCCCGTGACACAACCCAAAAGCATAGCTTGGTGGTCTAGAGGGTTCAAAACCTTTGTAAGGTTCTTGGTTCAATTCCCACTAGCTACAATCTTTTTAACTTTTTTCTTTTTTGAACTCCTTAACGATAATCCTGCCTCCGCCACTGATTACATGCTCTGCCGCGTGTTATTTTTCACTTATTTATTTTATTTTTAACCCCATCCCATCCTACTTTTCTTCCATCCCCAACACCAGCACACTGGAATTTTCCCTAAAAAATTACTCCTAGGACTTCACTTTTCCAAAGAGTTAGGATAAAGAAGACAAGTCATCTAACAACACCTGAATAGAAGAATAAGAAATATGAGTATTATATTAAAAGAACAACATAACATCATTCTAAGTTTGTAATTAAGCACCAAAAGAAAACCTGCCAGAGAAAAATGGATGCACCAAAACCTCAAATACTCAACCACTAGCCAAAGAGAATAGTTACATGTATGAGTAATCTACTATTCTTGAGCAATCAATAATCGAATCATTCGGATAGCTTATTTACAGCCAGAGGGACCAAGGGAAAACCCGCAATGCACACAAAGTCAAAATATCAAAAGATAGGGTTGCACAAGTCAGAACATAAAAGGAGGTCTGGCTTGGTCAATTGAATCGCTACTAAACAATTCAGAAGTGGATCCAAGATTTGAAGTTTATGAGTTCCTACAATGATTTCAAGTTAATAAATGAGTTCATCATTAAATATTTATAGATATTTAATGATACAAGGTCTAGGCTGACTAGGCAAAAGCTACTAGGTTCCTGGGGACCCGCATCTTAGCCTCTCGATCCGCCACTGCTGAACATCGTCTAATGACAGAAGAAGTAGTACTGCAAACACCAGAGAATTCAGCAACTCGAGCAGCTGTCACCTCATAATAAAAACTACTATCGTGTATGCCTTTGAATTTCACCTTACAGGCAGAATAAATGAAGAATCTCTAGAATTCAAACAATTGCACCAGATTTTCTATGAGCATCTTGCCTTTTTGTGTATCATTTGAAAGATTTCAATTAAAATGAATGAGTTAAAGAAAGATTCTATTACAACCATAAATAAAAGGCAAGATAAGATGCCTTGGTGAATGAATGTTAAAAATGTGCCAATTATCCAATAAAGAAGGAATTTTAAGGCTACTTGATCAATCTACCTGTTTTGAGCAGTATCACATTTGTGTAAGTACTATCTCTGTCTCTTAGAGAAGGGAACATGAAGCCAATAACAGAAGAAGGATACATTTACACAATATCAATCGCAAGATTTAAGAAAATTCAAATAGAAAGTTTCAGAACAGAAATAGTACTAAAACCAATGAACCATAAGAAGTTGGACAAGGGCTAAGATACACCTCAATCTTGACTAAAGGAAACAGCATTGTCTTTACAAGAGCGAACTACATAACATCTGATGACAAAGTCCGGAACAGGTTTAGCATCAGTACTCCAAATGTACGATGTCTTGTTCAATCAGTAATGAAGGTATGTCTTTAGGGAGTTAAATTGATTAGCATCACTTTGAAAAAGGTGTTGCAGCAGAGTGTTTTAACAATATTTGAAAGAGCCTTTCTATAATATAATGTTGTTGCTTATCCTCTCTTCGGAAATGCAGTAAAATAATGTAAGGAAGTTTGCTGATAAATGGCTCATCAACAAAGGAATAGCAGCAATATTCTTGATTGGAACTTGAAGATGAAAAAACAATGTCATCAGAAAAGTGGATAAACCTCATAAACAAACAATGGTCTAGTGCCAGCATCTCAACCAAAAAGAATTTTCTCTTAGCCCTTACTCTTCATATATAACTCATACAACTCAGGCAACTCATACCTGAACGGCAACACAAAGTTCTCTATAAACTTTGATTCTGGATATGACACGACAGTGTAAAGACATAGCCTCCTCCTTAAAAGTCGCTTCTCCTTGAGAAGTTTGAAGATTTCATTCCTTGGCAAGACCCTTTTCTCCAAACTAAGCTTCAACAGTGTAGGGTGACTGGCAATATAACTAGACTTATATCCAAGTTCATTCATGAAAAACTTCAATCCTTTTCTAAGCTTAGCCTCAGACGCGGTCAAACAGTAAGGAAGCTTTTGCACCATTGTGAGAATATCAGAGTCCGACCATCCAAAACTCCTGAAGATCTCTAGTTTCATCTTTAGCGTAGACTCACCAAAATATACAATAGCTTCAAGTCCATGTTTAAACATAGGGGACCCTCTAGGAATGCCAAAATCCTTTTCCACTCGACGCACTACGCTCTCAAGCCACTCAGTCTTTTGAACCATACCCAATGGACGATTAAGAAAAAACTTGTTAATATCCATACTTGAAAACCCTACTCTCTCTAACAACAATATATTGGGTGGCAATACTTTAGGGAGATTCCGAGAAAATAACCAAGGCGCTCGTTTTATAACCACAGCAACAGAATCAACATCACTACCTAATAATTCTCGAAGATAATCAAGATTTCTAATACAAGTATCAAGACTTGTATGAAACAAAGCGCCACTTCTTGTAATTACTCTAGTTAAATTCGATCCAGATAAGCCAACTTTTTGAAGAACCTTAATTTTGGGTTTAAGGGTATTATCAACATCAGAAAATAGCAATCCAGGATATGCAGAAACAAGGGTTTTAATCTGGGTTTTGTGTAAACCAATTTGTTTGAAGAAATCGAGGACTAAATTAGGCTTATTGTTTCCAGGTTTCAAGCAAGTTACCTTAGTGCTAGTAGAAATAGCTTTTTCTTTGGAGAATCCAACTGAGTTAACAAGCAAATCAACCAATAAATTGCTGCTGTTTGTAGCATTTGCTGGAGCTGTGGAGTAGTAAAAGAGCTGAAATTTGGTGCAATTTATGGAAAGGAGATGCCTTTTTGTGCCATTGTCACTAATTCGAAACAGCAGAGCAAGGCACATTTCTGATAATAACCCCTCAGTTTTGATTTTGTTCTGTAAAATTTAGGGATTTGCAAGAATTGGGGAAATTGAAAGTTGAGATTTGTGAGTGAAATGAGGCAAATGTACTCTTTAAGAAAATATATTATTTAGCTCCAATCCTACAAGTATATATATATTTTTTAAAAGTGTTTTTTTTTTTTCTTAAGTTAGAAGTGTTTGGAAGAATTTTTTTTTTTTTTGAGGAAAACACAAAAAAATAACTTCTATCCAAAAATATTTTTTTGAAAGAAAAATCCACCTAGAAGTTGTTTTTAAAAGTTTGGCAAAACATTAATTGCGACTTAAAAGTATTTTTTAAATTAATTAGTCAAACACAAATTATTTCTCACTAAAAATATTTTTAAGAGAAAATACTTTTCAAAACAAGCTGATTTTTGTAACTTGACCACAATAGATTGCTTGTATCAATGAGGAATTTTACATTATTAACAGACATTATGTTCCTTTTGTTGGCTATACTAACATTTTGACCACTTTTTTTTATATTATTAGGTTATTTTTAAATTATGTGATTTTCTGTTACATCTGGATTCACAACTTCTTGTTCTTGATGTTGGAGATACAATACCCAAAATAGTGGTTCTTGACGACTGTCCTGTGCTTATATTATCGTAACACAACTTGAATCTTCACCTCTATCATTCTCAATTACGGGACCGAGTCTTCCACTTAAAGGCTACGGACAGGAGCTTGACATGGAGTTTGGCTAAGGTGTTCGATATATTGCCAAAAAGGGAATGTTGCAAATTTTCGTTGTCCTGGTAGAGCTATTAGTTCGCTTCCATATGATTTTGGCTTGCACGACTGCAAAGTGGGTGGATACTGGGCAGGGAATGACTTTGGAGGATGCGAAAACAGAGGAGACTACTATGGAAGACATAACAGAGAATGCTGTGACAGTTTGTATCAGCAACTGTGCAGATCAGCCAGCTGCACAGGTTGTTATTATTGTGATTGAATCTGCATGGATTATGGAAATTCAAGCAACGTGGAGAAGGTGTTTGATGTGAGGCCAAAATGCTATACTTTTAGCACATTACTCCCCTATATTTTATTGGTCTAATGAGTTGTTGTGCGATATTTGAGAATTGGAATGGAACTATCAATCATGTGATATGTGTGGTGGTCAAGATGATTACTTTCATAGTTGTGATTATATTTCTTATCCTCCCCAAACCCCTTCTTTTGATGGTTCTACATTTTCATGTGAAGTTAATAGGCATAAAGAACCTGGGGAAACTGACCTGAAGGAGATCAAAGATAAGTTGAACTGCCTTGTAGAACAATACGATGAGAAACCAATGCGGATACAAAGGCAAGAGGCAATTATTCACAACTTAGAGGCTCAAGCGAATAAACCAATTGAACCTTGTAAAGCGCAACATGCTTACATTATGGATAGTAGCCAAGAAGAGCATGAATTGGTGGCAGAAATTGCCATTATAATGTACGAGTTGAGAGTAGAATATGACCAAACCAACCAACTAGAATTTTATGATGTCGATGTTGAAGAAGTAGTACTGGAGTCAACTGAGGACCTTAAAGATACAATTTTAATTGATTCTAGTTTGTGACAAGAAGAAGAGGTCGATAACAAGTTGAATTTTCAGTTTGAGCGCATTGATCCTCATTCCAATCATTTTTCAATATTGTGCTCGGAAGGAGAAATGAAAATTGATCTGTATGAGCCAATGCAAGAGTCAAAGGACGAGGTAGATGAGCGCTATATTCTGAAATTTTCAAGGCCGTCTAGGCAAAGTAACACTCCTCGGTTGAAAGTCAAAAAGTGCATAAAGAATCATTTAATTTTTGGCTCGCAACAATTTGTATCGCCCCAAGAGCATGATCATAGAGCATAATCAAAACTTGGGGTCCAATTCATAAGTTCAAAGTGGAGGCAAAAAGTGATTCACGTCTTATTACGACAATCAAGCGCTAGTTGGGAGACAACCCAACTTTACTTCTTCTTTTTTTAATTTTTTTTTAATTCTTTATTATTTATTATTGTATTATTCTTGTAGTGTTATTTTTTATTTCTCTAGGAGCATGGGAAACAAGGCCATTGAAAGAAAGCAACACCAAACCAGATGGTTAGAACGAAGTGCGAGGTACCCGCCCGAAGGACCAGGCCTGGGAGAAGTCTGAGTAACCCATGAGCTGCTAGTGCTTCAACCTTTGGCCTACCATGAAGTTTCTTTTAACCTCTTATTAATATGGTGTGCATTGGGGACAAGCACACCATATTAGTCTTTTAACCTATTTCTTTTAGTCGTAATTCTCTTCCGAGCAACTACCACAATTTACTAAACATATTCTTCAAAATAGTATGCAAAACTACAATACTAGAATTCATAACCAATAATGGAAATAGGAATAAGGAAGTGAAAAACTCGTAGAAGTTACCTGCCTTGCTCCTAGTGTGTTCTTGCCTCCTTAGGTCAAATCCCCTCTAAAAAAATGTCCACTTAGGTCGAATATGCTCTAAAAACGTCTCTCCCCGGTATTGACATGTTTAGGGAGTATTTATAGGCTAGGGTTGAAGCCCTCGAGTCCAAATCCGGGTTGGGGTCTTTTAACCCGTGACTTTTAATTACCGTGCTATAGACCTCGCAAAGCCTGGTCTGTAGCGCGGTCAACCTGGCTATAGACAGCCTGGTCTATAGCACAGTTTGTATAATTGATGTTTTTGTGCTCTTTTCTTGTATTTTTGTCCTCTTTTTGTGCAACATTAATTTGAAGCCCATTTTCCAAGCTCGATATGATTTAAGCATATTAAATTTATCAGCAAAACCACAAGTGCGGCAAGTAAAGCATGTTTTTGGGTCCTAAACTACACGGACTTAAACATAGTAGTAGCTACGCAAGGACTCTCGTCACCTCGCGCGTACGTAGCCCCCCTCAAATAGTAGCACATAATTGATCAAATCACCTATGGGGACAATTCCCTCTTACAAGGTTATAAATGAGACTTACCTCGCTACGAGCCTACTTCCAACTCAAGAATGCTCTCAAACCGGAGTCGCACAATCTGAAACTATACAAATAATGTAAAAATCAATCATTACAGGCTTACAAGTTCATATTCTACCTATTAAAGTTATTATCAAACCCCAAAAGCAAGGTTCCCAACATTCAAAAAGGACGAGTAATGTACTAAAAGTATAATATTTTGGCCTCACATCAGTGTTCAACGAAAACGTCCAAAGAAATAACGACGACCCGCTTAACCCATTCGTTCATAAGGTCTCATTTTTTATTTCTCAGGATTCTCTGGATTGTTTAATCCCCAATGTGACTGCAAATTTCTATGCAAATGAGCATTTCACTACATATGCCTTAAAGCTTCGCACTCGCAACGATCCTAATCAAAGAGAAAATTTTGGAACTTTGGGGAAGTATGATGTGCCACTTGTTAGTAATGGAAGGTCCTGGTGGCTCCAACAGAACTTTGCTCACATGTACACAATTGGTTCGACATTGGGCAGTCGATCATTTTGGTTGGTGATGGATATAGACGGAGTACACACTCAGTGTTCTTCTTTGTTGAATCAAATTTAGATGTCAAACTTTTGCCGGAGTATGCTTTCTGCCTTCGCTTTAGTTTGTTCAGTTCTTCTACGACTTCTTGTTCATTCTCTGAAATATCTTCAAGTGCTCGTCCGCTTCGCCTACTTGACAAGATGGTATACCTTGCTTTGCTACGCAACAATGCTTATATACCTGCTCCTTGGCGCTCGCTAATATGCTATCTCCTGTATATATTATTTTCCATATGCCACATGTATCTACCAATTGTCAATACTTTTTTGTAGCAAATGGGCGGAGTTTTCTATTTGAAAACATATGTATAGAGGTTATTCTACCCCTTTTTCCATATAGGAACCACCATACATGAGACATGAACTTCTGCTGCAATATTTCTTTTGATGTGTTGATGATTTAGATGGATCAGTCCACATTAGTTAGGGAATGATAACAGGCTGAATTCACATAGTTTAGCATATATTTATACTCTAAATTAATGATGATTCACGGTCTTAAGTGTGTTAAATGATGATAAAATTGGCTCTAATGGTGATTTTTGTGTTTCATTGGAGTACAATAAGCTATTGAGGACTTATGACGGTGATCCGGGCGAATTTGAAGAATAACATGCCATGGAGTAATTCCGAGGTGATTAGAAGGCTGGAGATTTTTCGAGGCAGTAGGAAACCCCATTAGCGCGGGCTGTAGCGTGACCTTAGCGCGCCCGCCCTAGTCCAACTTTCCGGAGGCAGACAGAAACCCCATTAGTGCGGGCTTTAGCGCGAGATTAGCGCGCCCGCGCTAGTCCAAACGGGAAAAATACGTCGAGAAGGGTAGTTTTGGAAGTTTGGGGCCAATCCACTTAACCTATAAAAGGTTCAATTCGCCCAAAGGAGTAGATTATTCAGGTTTAGAGTTTAGAATAAGAAAAGTAAGGGAAAGAGGCAAGGAGGGCAATTGGGCATCAATCCATATCTCCTTCTCTTGTGATTTTTATCATTGTTCATGAATTCTTTTGTAGTTTTCATTATTGTTATGAGTAGCTAATTGTTCTAATCTAAGGTTTTGGTGGAACCCGTTGGGGGATGACTTTATTACGATATTAATATAGTTTTGGTTGGTTGTTAATCTCTATTTGTTCAACTACGTTCTTGTTGTAGTTAATTGAAAGGATCTTCAATTAGCTGTGCCTATTTATTATGTATCTACTTGAGAGAGAGTGCATATTTAGGTAGTTGTTTGAACAACATCACTCCCGGAGTATAGACGAGAGTCATAACCGAGGGTTTAGAGGTTGGATTAGAGATAAAGATACCTCGGGTGCAATCTAAAGTGAGTTGTAATGCGATCTAGCTAGCGTAACTTGAGAGAGTGTGTCTAGTAAATTATCATAATTACTTGAGAGAGATTTATGGTACCTGGAGTGTTCATGATTGATAGAAACAACTAAATCAAAACTATAGGAAGTATCCAAGAAAGAAGTTCACCAACGGGGGAAATTATAACCTTAGACCTTTATCGCATCTGTTTACACCTCAATATTAGCTGTCTTTTAGTTTATTTAATTTCATTTAGCTGTAGTAATAAAAATATCGAAAAGTGATATTCATAACCTTTGGAAAATTGATTATTGAGAATCGAGTAGTCTAACAACAATAATTGATAGGTTAATTCCTTGTAGGATTCGACTCTGGGCTAAATACTCAGATTATATTTGCAACGCCCGCTTAGTCTTTTTATAAGACAGAGTTGAGCGTGATCAAATTTTGGCGCCGTTGCCGGAGACTTATCTGTGTTAATAATTAGAGTCGGAAGAAATACAAAATTCTTAAGTATAGTCAATTTTCTTCAATTTTCATCTATACATTGAAATTTTAACATTTGCTAACTTGGTTGTACAGGTGCATGCCTAGAAACTCATCGAGAACTGGTGAAGTATTNAGAAATACAAAATTCTTAAGTATAGTCAATTTTCTTCAATTTTCATCTATACATTGAAATTTTAACATTTGCTAACTTGGTTGTACAGGTGCATGCCTAGAAACTCATCGAGAACTGATGAAGTATTTGAAGCCTTATCAGACCCCGAGAACGTTTTCAAGGCCTTGAACCGGGCCAACCGGAAAAGCAAACAACAACCATCAATTGAACAACTTGAACCCTACATGGAAGATCTAAACAACAAGAACAACAATATGGACGACGTGGTAGACCCAGTTGCGCAGATAGGGGCAGAGGCTCCTTTATATGACTGGGCACAACCCACAACGGAGAATTTGGCCACTGCGATACTAGTCCCTCAGATACAGGTTGAGTCCTTTTAAATTACAAATAATATGATGCACTTGCTGCAGAACGAGATTATTTTCAGGGTCATACATCGAGGACCCCCAACATCATTTGAAGAATTTCCTGTCGATTTGTAAGACTCAGAGGCAACCAAACGTCACTCAGGAAGTGATAAAATTATTGTTGTTTTCATTCTCAGGGACAGGAGCAACCCAGACTTGGCTAAACTCGCTCCCCATTAATTCCATTACCACATGGGAGGAGTTAGTTAAGAAGTTCGTGAAAAAATTCCATCCACTCAACAAGACAACTCAACAAATTGATGAAATCTTGAGCTTCAGACAGAAGCCAGTTGAAACATTGCAGGAAACATGGGAACGATTTAAAGGAATGTTGGTTATCTGTCCGCGCCATGGTATTCCAGAGCAGATGTTGGGTCAGCGTTTTTATATGGGTCAGGCGGATACTGTAAAGGCAAATGTAGATGCTTCAGCTGGTGGAGAGAAAGCCAGATCCTGATTGATAAAATGGCGCAGAATTCGGGGTGGACAACCAGGACTGCACCCATTACTTCTGTAGTTCTCTCAATGACCTTCAATCCATCCATACTATTGCTGAGAATGTGGCCACCTTGATAACACAGATGAGCATACTAACTAAAAAGGTGGAGGAATCAGGGCAAAAGCAACATGTACATATCGTGGATACAACCAATGGGGGCTTATCCACATCTTGCATTAGTCAACCATTTGGTAATCAGTTGAATGCAGAGTGTGATCACCCTCCTTACCCAGAAAACATGAATTATGTGTCAAATTATGGAGGCCAGAGATAGGGGGGATAGAGCTGGGGTCAGCAAGTTCAACCGTATAGACCATCTCACAAGAAGCAGAACAATGGAAACACGAGTTCCATGAGACCTCAAGGTAATGTAGCACCTTATCAGAGGCCACAAGGTTATAACAATCAGAATCAACAACAAGCATACCACCCTCCTCAGCAACAACATGGGGGGAGGCAAAAAGATGGGTTTTCCAGGCTTGAAGCGATGATGCAACAGGTGATAGGGTCGACTGCCAAATTGATCGAGAGAGTAGATGTACATGATGCAACTATTAAAAATATTGAAGTGCAGTTGGGCCAGATATCTATGGCAGTGAAAAATCATCCTCTTGGGACTTTACCTGCAGATACTCAGGTGAATCGTAAGGACCATGGTCTGAAGCAGATGATGGCAGTGATTCTACGCAATGGAAGGGACTTAGACTTGGAACAAGAATTGACTCATGAAAACAGGTAGGCAGAGACACTAGTACCAGTGCCAATCGAACTTGATGATTCCACAAACTTGACCAAGGTAACAGTACAAACTGCTGAAGGAGAACCTAGTGGGTAGAGTGAGGCTGAAAAGGAAGTGGAAATAACCCCAGAGCCAGTATTTGAAGTGGTAGTTGAGAAATAAAAATCCCAAATCACTAGGAAGAAGAGATCGCCAGCCTCATTCCCTCAAAGGTTGACCAAATACCAAAAGGATGAGCAGTACAAAAAGTTCTTGGATATGCTGAAGCAGATATAGGTAAACATTCCTCTGATTGATGCTCTGAAAGAGATGCCTGGGTATGCGAAGATGATAAAGGACTTGATGTCCCGGAAGTTTGATTTCCAAGACTTAGCGACTATGACTTTGACTCAGACTTGCAGTGCTGTGGTAACACGACCATAGCAGAAAAGATGTCTGATCCAGGGAGTTTTACAATTCCCTACACCATTGGCAATTTGGCTTTTGCCAAAGCACTGTGTGATTTGGGGGCCAACATTAATCTAATGCCCCTGGCCATTTATAAGAGACTGGGTATTGGTAGAGCCAGGCCAACTTCTATGTTATTGCAGCTAGTTGATAGGACGGTGAAGAGACCGTCGGGTATTCTGGATGATGTTTTGGTGAAAGTAGGGAAGTTTGTGTTCCCTGCTGACTTTATGATACTAGACTGTCGAGTGGATGAAGAGATTCCCATAATCTTGGGCAGGCCATTTTTGGCCACAGGCAGAGCTCTCATTGATTGTGAAATTGGGGATCTCAAGATGAGGCTTAATGATGAAAAAATCACATTCAATGTGCAGAAATCCATGAGGTGACCGAGTGAGTTTGCTAACTTCTCTCTAATTGATGTTGTGGATGTGATAGTGGAGGAAGATGATGCGTCCTTAACTATTGAGGACCCCCTTGCTGCGTATTTAATGAATTTAGATGCGGTAAATAGGGAGGAATTGGCAGAGTGGGTGTTAGCACTTGAAGGTAAAGGAGTATGGCCGAGGGTTATTGAGTTTGAACCATTTCACTTAGAGAAAATAGAGAGATCACCAACCAAGCTCTCTATGGAAGAACCTCTCAAACTAGAGTTGAAACCATTGCCAGCCCATCTCAGGTACGTATTTCTAGGCCCCAATACTACGCTATCTGTTATTATCTCATCCAGTTTGTTAGATGTGCAGGAAAATCAGTTGTTACAGGTACTCTCAGAGTGCAAGACTGCCATTGGATGGACCATGGCAGCCCGACATACTACATGCACAAGATTCTCCTGGAAGAGGGACACAAACCTTCCAGGGAACATCAAAGGCGCTTAAACCCAAACATGAAGGAAGTGGTGAAGAAAGAAATCATCAAGTGGTTAGATGCGGGAATCATTTCCCCATCTCTGACAACAGCTGGGTCAATCCAGTGCAATGTGTTCCAAAAAGGGTGGCATGACGGTTGTAAAGAATGACAAAAATGAGTTGATATCTACAAGAACCGTCACGGGCTGGAGACTATGGATGGATTACAGAAAGCTGAATCTCGCCACCCATAAAGACCACTTGCCACTTCCCTTCATTGGTCAGATGCTCGACAGGCTTACAGGGAGGTCTCACTTTTGTTTCCTGGACGGGTACTCGGGGTACGACTAGATTTCAATTGCCCCGGAAGACAGGGAAAAGACCTCATTCACATGCCCCTATGGGGTATTTGCCTTCAGAAGGATGCCATTTGGCCTATGCAATGCACCCGCCACATTCCAAAGGTGCATGATGGCCATATTCACAGACATGGTCGAGAACATCATGGAGGTATTCATGGATGATTTCTCTGTTGTGGGAAATTCATTCGAGGAGTGCCTAGCAAACCTGATCCGTGTCCTAAAAAGGTGCATTGAGATGAATCTTGTGCTTAACTGGGAGAAGTGCCATTTCATGGTACAAAAAGGGATCATCTTGGGGCACTTGGTGTCAAGTAAAGGAATTGAGGTGGACCGAGCTAAAGTCGGTGTGATCGAAAAACTTCCACCTCCCACATCAGTCAAAGTTATACGTAGCTTCCTTGGGCATGCCGGGTTCTATCGGTGATTCATCAAAGACTTCTCCAAGATCGCCAACCCCCTCTGTAAGTTGATTGAAAAAGATAACCCCCTTTGTGTTTTCTAATGATTGCAGGGTAGCGTTTGAGGAGCTTAAAAAGCGGTTAGTCACGACACCAATCATTGTTGCACCCGACTGGGAGCAACCGTTTGAATTCATGTGCGATGCCAATGACTACGCAGTGGGAGCCGTGTTGGTTCATCACAAAGATAAAATAATGCACCCAATTTACTACACAAGTAGGACTTTGAGTGGAGCTCAGCTGAACTACACGGTGATCGAAAAGGAAATGTTGGCAATAGTGTTCGCCTTTGACAAGTTCAGGTCTTACCTGATCGGGTCGAAGGTGATTGTGTACACTGATCATGCACCCATCAGATACTTGGTTGAGAAAAAAGAGTCTAAGCCGCGCCTAATTCGTTGGGTGTTGCTTCTTCAAGAATTTGACTTGGAGATTCGTGACCGCAAGGGCACAGAGAACCAAGTCGCTGACCACTTGTCACGTCTTGAAGGTGCTGAGAATGCAATTGAATCGGAGGATATTCTGGAAACCTTTCCAGACGAGCAGCTACTCGCCATGAGCGTAGAAGATGTGCCATGGTATGCGGACATTACAAACTACCTGGCAAGTGGTATTGAACCTTATGAACTCTCTTCTATTCAAAAGAAAAGATTATATCGTGATTTCCACAATTACTATTGGGATGAACCTCATTTGTTTAAAATTTGAATTGATAACATGATCCGGAGGTGCGTCTCCAAGATAGAACAATCTTCTATTTTGCAGGCTTGTCACACATCTCCATATGGAGGACATTTTGGAGGAGTTCGGACAGCAGCTAAGGTGCTAGAGGCCGGGTTTTACTGGCCTACTGTGTTCAAATACGCTCACCAATGGGTGAAGGGCTGTAACGAATGTCAAAGGACAGGGAACA
The DNA here is from genome assembly GCA_005239525.1 of Nicotiana knightiana. Taxonomy (NCBI): domain Eukaryota; kingdom Viridiplantae; phylum Streptophyta; class Magnoliopsida; order Solanales; family Solanaceae; genus Nicotiana; species Nicotiana knightiana. The sequence goes on from ML413892.1 coordinate 84,485, forward strand.
TATCCCATCGTCATGAGATGCCCATGAATCCAATACAAGAAGTGAAAGTGTTTGATGTATGGGGGTAGACTTTATGGGTCCCTTTGTCAGCTCCTACGGCAATAAGTACATACTTGTTACTGTAGAATACATGTCCAAATGGGTCAAAGTTGCAGCGTTCCCCACCAATGATGCAAGAGTGGTGGTGGGGTTCTTGAAGAAAAATATATTCACCCATTTTGGGACCCCAAAGGCTATTATTAGTGACGGAGGCACTCACTTTTGAAATCGTGTCTTCCAGAAGCTGCTAGCCAAGTATGATGTGCGCCACAAGGTGGCAACCCCTTATCACCCTCAGACGAGTGGGCAGGTTGAGGTATCAAACCGTGAAATCAAGAGTGTGCTGACCAAAACAGTAAACACCACAAGAACTGATTGGGCAAAAAAGCTTTATGACGCACTCTCGGCCTATAGGACTGCATTTAAAATACCAATTCGTATGTCTTCGTACAAGTTGGTATTTGGTAAGGCCTGTCACCTGCCTGTGGAGCTAGAACATCGAGCGTGGTGGGCATTAAAGCAGTTGAACATGGATCTCGATGCTGCGGGAGAAAATTGAGTCACAGAGTTGTATGAGTTAGAAGAGTTCAGATATCAAGCATTTGAGAGCACAAGGCTATAAAGAGAGAATGAAGAGGTTACACGACAAAAACATTGTGGACCAAAATTTCAAACCCGGCGACAAAGTATTGCTCTACAATTCAAGATTGAGATTGTTTCCGGGTAAGCTCAAGTCCCGATGGTCTGGGCCATTCAAAGTGGTCAAAGTGTTTCCTTCTGGTGCTGTGGAAATTGCTGCTGAAGATGGGTCTAACGCCTCCAAGGTCAATGGAAAAAGATTGAAAATGTATGTGGGGATGAATGAAACCAGTGAGCTGGCTGTGGTGCATCTTTTTGAACCTCAGAGGCTGAGCAAAACTTAATTGCGCTCATTCTGCGTCGTGCCGCGACGGTAAATCAGGCGCTTCATGGGAGGCAACCCATTGATTATTGTACTCGTCGTGCCGCGACATTAAATCAAGTGCTGGTTGGGAGGCAATCCAATACATATAATGTTTATTGTATAAAATACTAACATATGCAGGTGTGCGAGAAAAAGGGTGAACACAGGACCCCAATAAAGAGGAAAACAAAAGAAGATTTATGCTGACGCCTGGACTAGCGCGCCCGCGCTAAGCTAGCGCTAAGGTCGCGCTAGTCAGGTTTTACACTGCCTCACCTACTTCGCCACTAGCGCGGCCGCGCTAAATCTTGCTCTAGAGGTCGCACTAGTAGGGTTTACATTGCCTCTCCTACTTCACCACTAGCTGTCGCGCTAATAGGGTTTTACATTGTCCCTCAACCCCTGGACTAGCGTACCCGCGCTATTCAAGCGCTAAGGTCGTGCTAGACCGTCTCGACACAGGTAAGTTTTTTTTTCGGGTTAATTTTTTTATTTTGTTATTTTCTTTTTGTAATTTTCCCAACCACCCAATTAATTTTCTGCCCCACCCCCAACCGGCACAACCCTTATCCCCCACTTTCCTTCTCATAATAGAACTCCACCCTCCCATAAACACTTTCCCTTCTTCTTCTTCTTCTTCTTCTTCTTCTTCTTCTTCTTCTTCTTCTTCTTCTTCTTCTTCTTCATCTTCTTCTTCTTCTTCTTCTTCTTTTCCTCTTCACTTTTCCCCCCCAAATGCAGGCAAACCCACAACTCAAGCACTCCCATATCTAAGTCTTCTTCAACCCCCATTACTCCATCTCCCTCCTTCAACTCTACAGGTATGTACTTCTCATATTAATTTTCTATTTATTTGTAACTTTGTTTTTCTTTCCCATTGTGTACACAAATTGTAGTTTTTTTTCCTATTTGGTAGTCGTACTAGGTAGTAAGTGATTTGTACTGAAAAGGGATGACATAGGAAGTGTGGGGTGTTGTGATCATGTTAGGATTATTATGGTGGTGCTTCATATCCATTATTGAGTGCTTGGGGTTTAAATTGTTAATGCCCACCACATGTTTGTAAAAAGGCCCAGTGGAGGGAAGTAATGTGACCGATTTTGTGGTGAAGTCTGAGTAACCACAGTTGGGTCACCCTGTTGTACTAAGCTAATACTGTGCTAATTGTAGGTACCATGCCTCAACGCAAGCGTCAAGTCACAGGCTCCCCCTCGAGTCGTCCGGCAAGAACCTCCACCGGAGGAAGGCCCCGAAAATCAGTTGACTTGAGGCCTTTCAATAGCCACAAGTTTGTCTCAGCGAAGGCTCAAAACAGATTCACTGAAAAAGAGGATAAGATAGTTGTACCTGAGCAGGCCGTGGACTCTGAAGCCATCAGGATGAACTGTCCTAAAATGTACGAGGTGTTAATGCAGCGTCGCCTGGACATTTTCTTTGAGGAACCTGATGAGGAAAATGCCATGATTGTCCGGGAATTTTATGCCAACACTCCGGAGCATGAAAAATATGTGGTAACAGTGCGGAGAAGGCAGGTTAATGCCTCAATGGAGCACATTCGGACAATGTACATGCTACCTCCACCAGCAGCTGGTTATGTGGATGCCTACCAGACATATAGTGGAAAAATGACTCCCTGGATACGTTCACCCCGACCATTTGTCGACCGGGCATCGCGTTGAGGTGGTACAAATATGGAAACAAATTCCACTCCTCGGCCCTCAAGTTTGAGGCCAAATGCTGGTTTTACCTGATCAATAGCCGACTCTTTCCATCCAAAAATACTTCGGAGGTGAACATTCCTCAAGGGTGTTTGATTTGGTGCTTCATGGTAGATGCACCGTTCGATGTGGCCCTGGTAATTCACGAGGAGATGTTTGTCCGCATGAAGGTCCAAAGGTTTGGGTTCTTCTACCCATCGCTTGTCACTCGATTGTGCGATGCGACTGGGGTGTCAGGCGACTTTGATTTAGATGGCCGAGTGCCTGAGGTGCATCCCTTCAAAGCTGAAAGAGTTACTACGGGCAATGAGGCAATGGCGGCCGATGAGGAATTAGTGGGGCATGACTCCGAGAAAGATGAAGCAGAGGAGGAGCATCAACAGGGAGGTCAGGACAATGAGCTCATGGAGGAGGAGCAGCCCGTTTAGGAGCAGGCCGCAGATGTTGGAGGCCCGTCTAGGGCCAGTCGGAGACAGTGGTTAGACCGCCTAGAGCAAGATGTGGCTGGGCTGAGGACCTCGGTGACTGACCTGGGGACTTGTGTTGATGAGATGGCCACCCAGCAGAAGAAGTCTGAGAAGAGGATCATAGGTCGGCTCCGCGCCCTGGGTCGTGCGTGCAACGTGGACTCAGGCACCGTCTCCGACCAGGATTGAGCTGTCAGGGAAGTTCCCTTTCCTTACTCTATTTTTAAATTGGCCATGAGGACACGTCCTCATTTAAGTGTGGGGTGGGGGATGGTTTTCCTGTTTTGTTGTATGTTGTACAAGTTATGAATTGTTTGCTTTCGTTTGTGTGTAAATTGGTCGAATTGTAGTTTTTTTTTATGTTTTTCTTTTGTAGTCTGTTTTAGTTGTTTGTTAGGTATAGTTAATCAAGTCTTCTTGGCCCGACGACGGATCCCTTCGGGGGGGCTCTTGAGGGTCCAAGTCGATCGGAAAAAAAAAATCAGAAAATTTAGTGGACTATTCCTGATGACGTACCTCTTAGGCAGTTTTCTTGAGGGAGGTTAGTCCAAAGAAAACACCAAAAAGATTTTCGTTTTTTTAGGTAGTGTAGTAACTCCCCCTTGGTTTTTCTTTTGACCACAATTCTTTTCCAAGGGTTTAGCTTGAACCGGGTATAGCTAGCTTCTTCTTTTATTTTTAGTTGTTATGAATCCTTTGGGCAAGGTGCTGAATGATAAAATGCTACCCTTAGTGTGTTACACCCAAACACCGTGAATACTAGAGTGTGACGCTTAGGCTCACCTGTTGACTCTTGTAGAATGCCTTAATGGTGCATGTTGTAACTAACTTGAATGCTCAATGGAGTGTTACGATGAACCAATTTGGATTGAATTATGTGCCATGTGTGTGTGAGGTATTTTGCATCTATTCTATGTCTGCATTTGGAACCTAGAACTTGCCCCGTGTGTATACAAATCGAAATAGAAGTTTGTTTAGTCTTAGAAGGGATATAGGCATTTCTTTGTTAAGACAGACACAAATATATACCCACCTGAATATAATTAACCATAGTCAACCCTTTGAGCTTATAAGCATGTTTCTTTGATAACCACATTATGAACCATAACCAATTGTTTGAATAGCCTGTCTGTTTGAACCCGGTACCTCCCATGAGCACTTGAATTGTTAGCAGATATGTAAAAGTCAAAGTGTGGGGTGGTGGTTTGATCTGTAAGGAAAATCAAGGAAATAGAATGAAAAATGCAAAATTGAAGGCCACTTAGAGAAAAACAAAATAAAGAAAGAGGACAATAAATACATGCAGTCCTTGATAATTAGTGGCATGAAAAAGAAAGTTGCACCTAAAGAATAGTGGGGTAATTATGAAGTAAAGCATGGTGAAAGTTCCGGCCAAGCATGAAAATGGGCTGAATGTTAATGTAATTGTATTAAAAGTGCTCAGGGAGGTTAGTCATTATACACAAGTGTATCATACCCGTCCCTTATCCTACATTACAACCAAATAAAGACCTATTGATCTTGGACTGAATAAATTCAACTAGTAGAGTATTACACTACGGGCAAGCCTATGGCATATCTGTGTGACATATGAATGTTCTTTTTGAGAGTGAGTGAATTCTTTCGATTTAAAGTTCATGTTGCTATTACTATTATATTTTATGGAACTACTCTCAATTGTGTGAAGTGAGAGCACGTGATTTATGAAAAGAGGTAAGTCTTGACCTCCTTGTAGAGTATCTCGAGGAAGTAAGAGTATAGCATGGCATGTGAGAGTCATCGCTTGAGACATAGATGTTACACTGCTAGGTACAATGCTTGTAAAACGTTTGTGGTGTGACACCGTAGGGGAGTGTTTGATGTAAAGAAACCTTGTAGGATATAGTGGATTGCTCGAGGACTAGCAATGATTTAAGTGTGGGGTGTTGAAAATAGGCTGAATTCACATAGTTTATCATATATTTATACTCTAACTTAATGATGCTTCACAGTCCTAAGTGTGTTAAATGATGATAAATTGGCTCTAATGGTGATTTTTGTGTTTCACATGAGTACAATAAGCTATTGAGGACTTATGATGGCGATCCAGGCGAATTTGAAGAATAACAGGCCAAGGAGTAATTCCGAGGTGATTGGAAGGTTGGAGATTTTTCGAGGCAGTAGGAAACCCCATTAGCGCGGGTTGTAGTGCGACCTTAGCACGCCCGTGCTAGTCCAGATTTTCGGAGGCAGACAGAAACCCCATTAGCGCGGGCATTAGCGCGAGATTAGCGCTCCCGCGCTAGTTCAGACGGGAAAATACGTCGAGAAGGGTAGTTTTGGAAGTTTTGGGCAAATACACTTAACCTATAAAAGGTTCAATTCTCCCAAAGGAGTATATTATCCATGTTTAGAGTTTAGAATAAGAAAAGTAAGGGCAAGAGGTAAGGAGGGCAATTGGGCATCAGTCCATATCTCCTTCTCTTGTGATTTTTATCATTGTTCATGAATTCTTTTGTAGTTTTCATTATTGTTATGAGTAGCTAACTGTTCTAATCTAAGGTTTTGGTGGAACCCGTTGGGGGATGACTTTATTGAGATATTAATATAGTTTTGGTTGGTTGTTAATCTCTATTTGTTCAACTACGTTCTTGTTGTAGTTAATTGAAAGGATCCTCAATTAGCTGTGCCTATTTATTATGTATCTACTTGAGAAAGAGTGCATATTTAGCTAGTTGTTTGAACAACATCACTCCCGGAGTATAGACGAGATTCATAACCGAGGGTTTAGAGATTGGATTAGAGATAACGATACCTCGGGTGCAATCTAAAGTGAGATGTAATGCAATCTAGCTAGCGTAACTTGAGAGAGTGCGTCTAGTAAATTATGATAATTACTTGAGAGAGATTTATGGTAGCTGGAGTGTTCATGATTGATAGAGACAACTAAATCAAAACTATAGGAATTATCCAAGAAATAAGTTCACCAACGGGGGAAACCATAACCTTAGAACTTTATCGCATCTGTTTACACCTCAATATTAGCTGTCTCTTAGTTTATTTAATTTCATTTAGTTGTAGTAATAAAAATACCGAAAAGTAATATTCATAACCTTTGGGAAATTGATTATTGAGAATCGAGTAGTCTAACAACAATAATTGATAGGTTAATTCCTTGTGGGATTCAACTCTGGGCTAAATACTCAGATTATATTTGCAACGCCCGTTTAGTCTTTTGACAATACAGAGTTGAGCGTGATCAGGAAACAATCTGGAATTGTTGAAATTGATTTCACTCATCTTCACGGGACGGATGTACAACTACTTGATGTTGCAATAGTTCATTGCTTGGCTGAATCACAATAAGTTGTTATAGTGCAACATGTCCGTGCTTTTCACGACATGCTTGTTAAGATTTTCCGAGACAATGAGCAAGTGTTTGAGGTAGATTACATAGATGCTAATTGGATCGATACATCTCTTGGCGTTGTGAAAGTTTATTTCCACTATGATAAAGTTTTGTACTCATGTGGATTTCATAGTAAAGATAGCTCAATAAAGGTTATTCTATTTAGTACTTGCATATTTGAATCCATGAACTCTATTATCAAAATGGTATTGACGGGGGGAGAAAATAACCGTATTTCAGAGTAGTTTTCTTTCTTGATTCAAAATTCAAGTCATCTTGTAAATACTCATAGAATTTCTAACAAATTCTTGAAGCTGATTGGTGATGTCTGGCAATTCTCATTTGAAAACTATATTCTACATGCACATGTTTTCTCTGGCTTGGTGAAGGAATGGTTTCTGGAACTGCAGGAGGACTTGGAAAAATATTTACATGCTCGTTTTGTCTTCAGGAGCACTCTGCTAGGCTCAAAAAGATGCAAATGGTGCCTGGAGGCATCTTTCTAATATTGTTTTCAATTTGCCGAATAGAGTACCAGAATTCATTCTCCATAATCAATTAACGAAATAAGAAATTGTCATAATACTAACGGACTTTGGGATATCATTTGCAACCATATTGAAGAACCAGAAATCGACATTTGTTGGTTGCAAGATTCTTGGCTCGAACCTTGAGGACAATGTTCTTTTTGAGGGCGAGAGTATTATTGCGAACGGGGTAAACCACAATAAGTACTTGGGACTGGAAATGAGTCGTGCATGAGTCAGAATGTGAAACAGCTCAACAAGAGGTATTGGGCCACAATTGGGATCCAGGTTGAGGTACACTTGTCAAGGAATTAATGGACAATAGGAATTATAGTTACTATAACTATCAGCAGAAGTGTAGGGTTATGCGAATAGAAGTCTTTTCTTTATTTTGGCTTAGCTCTTGTTTGAGCACTCTTGAACCTCCCTCCATTTTTCTTTTTCATTTTCCTCTTTTCAGTTGTTCATTTGGTTATTGCTACTTTGAGAGTTTCATTTATATTTGTAATTTTATTTTCTGGTTAGTACAATATGGATTTACTATATTTTTAAAATTATAAATTTTATATTTGATGATATTTTTTGTGAGTTGAAACTTTTGGAGATGAAATTTAAATTTTATATACAATATTATATAATATTATAATAAGTTTATAATGGTGTATATCAAGTGTACAAATATTATTGCAAAAAAGTAATAGGTTATGCGACTATACAATTAAAAATAGAAGCAATATAATGTGTTGAGATGTATTTTTGTTTAATGTCACGACCCAACCTATGGGCCACGATGGCACCCGGTACCCTACTCAACCGAGTACCAACATAACATATCTTTCTTATCGTACTATCATGGGTAAATGGGCCAAAAGGACCGTCATGAGATAACCAGAATAAAACATAAGGGAATTCTAAACATATGACGACCGAATATGATATAGAAACTTATACATGTGACCTATGCGCCTATAAGGCTGACATGATCATTTGTAAAATCAAAATATAGGCCGACAAGGCCATACAAGTATCATATACCTGACATTTGTCTACAAGCCTCTAAGAGTACATAAATAACATAAAGGTCGAGACAGGGCCCCGCCATACCAGTCAATGCCTGTCCCAATCATACTGACCAAATAGGCAACTCCGGAGCAAGTGGAGTGCAACAACACCTTCCGCTGAGCCGATATCCTAGTATGAGGACTGTCAACCTGTCTATCGGAGCCTGCGGGCATGAAACGCAGCAACCCCAAGTAAAAGGGACGTAAGTACGAATAAAGTACTAAGTATATAAGGCAGAATAGCATAACTAAGAACAATAATGTAAAGAGATGTAGTAGATACAACCTGTAGCATCTGAGTTCCTCTAGGAGATAGTGACATGAAATGCGTGATACATATATATATATATATATAATATTTTAAAAACATCCGCCTATGTTGGCATCATCATCATCATATCATACCCGGCCTCATAGAGGACTCGGTAAAAATATACTCGACCATCATAAGGCTCGGTAGAATCGTACCCGACCACATGAAGCTCGGTAAACCCAACTGATCAGTAGTTGCACAATAGGTGTCATACCCGGCTGACTATCGCGCGACTCTTTAGAGTAAAATAGATACTATATAATGCATGTTGGACTCATGGAATCACGCTCTAAACCTTTCGGTGTGACATAAGGTAGTTGCACCTTCGATTAACATTATGGACATCATACCATCAATATGAACTTCACTAGGACTCAAGGATCATACATAATTTCTTAGAATAACTTTGTAAGGATAGAACAACATGGACAACCTTAGTTGCTAGGAGTAGATTCATTATGAAATAGCTTATCGTTTACGTTCGTTTCACTTTAGATCATGCAAAAAGAAAGAAGGAAGTGCCTTAACATACCTTTGCAATCTTCTCTCCAATCGTCAACAAAGCTCAATATGATCTTCTTACGTCTACAGTGAGAACCCGACTTCGTCGTCATCATATAAGCATTGTAACTCTCATATTTCAAAACCAATATTCTGCAAGAAAACGGACAGCACCTCCCCTGTTTGTACTACATCCCATATGTTACCAAAAGTCACCAAACAGCCCAAACAACAACAATAACAAAGCAATAAACAACATGTATGCATCATTTTTTAACCTTATCTCCATGACAATATAACACAAAATAGCCCACACACCCTAATCACTTCATACATAAAATGACAACCAAAGTAGTGTCATACAACCTTAAAAATGTAACGACGAATGACCAACCAAACATTGCATCATTATGTGGTGTTTCTACACACCTTTTATCCTACAAAACTCCAAAAAATTAAGCAAAATAGAAAACCCAACAACAACACGAAACAACCCACAAAACAGTCCCTACAAGTTCAGCAACTCAAATTGATTTATCAGTTTACTAAAACACGTTTCGACTTGTCTTTTATTTCAAATTGAGCAACAGAACCAACAATAAATAATTAAGAATCTTATTCTATAAACCATCCATGAATTCATCTTGAAAATAAGGTTACAACCAGCCAACAGCGATGCAACAACAAACAACAGACCACTCGTTCGAAACTCGCTAGGTCTAGTTTTTGCGATCGAGTTACAATTCGTACAAGCCTAGATAATTGAAGGAGAAGCATAAATTTACCTTGGACTAAGTAGAACATATGAAACCTATCCCTTCTTCATCCAAAATCAGTCCCCCAACGTATCTACAAGAAGGAGAAAGAGAAACTAGCAAGTTGTCCAGGCTTTTCGGCACCAGAATCATATCGTAACACCCAAAATAACCTAGGGTTTGTGTGGGATATTTTGGGGAGGAGTTGCAGGGCTTCAATTTGGTTTTCTTGGTCTGAAATATGAGTGAAATAAATGAATTTATAAGACCTTAAAAGTCCCCTCTTGGCCGACTTTGGAGCTTTTAATTTAGGCCTCCCCTTTTGGCCTCACCTACCAATCTGCCGCACTCTCGCGAAAATGCGATATCTCTCCACTCCAATATTTTATCAATAAACGGTTTAATCCGTTAGAAAATAGACTTGTAGATATTCAATTTGGTGTTATATCATACTGTAATTCCAAGAATATTGGGAGGAAATCTCATCTACATTTGACATAATTTTCAGCACATTATGAATGTAACTTATGAAGACCTTTGCAAGCTTTTGTTCCACAACTTGCTTGACTTCAAAAATTAGCACACGACTATCACACGAAAAAAATAAATCAAAGAATAACCTCATTATCATGTTAAGAACCATAGTCTCACCCTAAAGTACATATTATAACATTCCAAACTCGTCGACTTTCGACGAAATTTATTTTCTTCAATTGGTTTAGCTTCTAAGATTTCCAACTCTCTTGGTACTCTTTATTCATGCTCTTAAATATTTGTAACCTCCAAGGTAACATGATTAACTTACTTTATATACTTCCAAATATAATCTTGTATCTCAGATTACGTCAAATGACTTATGACGTACTCTCATGTACAAAAACATGGGGTGTAACTGTAGACAATAAATTGCATCGAGAAAATAAAATCAAGACCGAAACTTATCGCAAAAATTGTAGTATTTTTATTTCAAATATTTGAGTGTTACAATCTCTATGAATCCTCTGATTCTTCTTTTCAACAGTAAATAAATTCAAGGGCCTTTGAGCTTGATCTTAAATATGTAGTTGTTTCCACGAACGATGATCTTGTTCTTGAGCTTGAACTTGACCTTGATTTGTTCTTCGTTCTTGAGCTTGAACTTGATTTCTTGAACTTGAACTAGATTGCTTGAAGCTTGAAGCTTGTAGAGAAATTTGAGGCGTTTGATCCACGAGCTCTCTCTTGCTTCTTATTATAACTTCTAGTGCCTTTTCTGAATTATGAAGACCCCTATTTATAGTTGTGGAAGGGAGGAGTTGTGACAAGAACAAACTCTTTCCGACCAATCAAATTGAAGTGTGACATGACCGCATTTGATTAGCCAGAATATGTCACTTGCACACGTGGCGTGATTTCATTAGCCTTTTAATATGACTTGGCATGACTTGTCATTTTGACATATGTCATGATCTCATTGGCTCTTCTGTTTGACTTGGTGTTCCACGTCATTTGACACATGGCACCAAATTGGGCCTCTAGGAAGATGGCATATTGGGCCTAATGAATTGGGCTCATCATTTGTAGCCCAACTAAATGGGCTAGCCCAATGGATTAAGACTTATTTATTTAACCCATATATATTGGACTTATATATATAATTCAATTATATTAGCCCATAATATTTATTTGGACTAATAAAATCTAAATTATTTTATGAATTTAGTTTTAATAAAATTATATGCCTACAAATGCCCACTACTTCAAGACTTGTCAGGATATTAAATCACTAGTACTAGGCTTGAAATATCATATGACGCCCACTTTTGAATATCACATCAATCTTGAAATATCCCGTCAAAATATAGCTTGAGATCACATTTGATTGCAAATATGGATATTTGATCACTTGGTATTTGAATTTTAACATTCCCAGAAAAATTCCATGTTTGTATGATTAAAATAATAATTTATTTCCATACTACATTTAATCTATGAAGAGACTCATATACAATAGCCACGTTGGATATCTTCTTTATTTGTAGTTTTATATTTCCCTTAACTTTAGGTGAAATCTTTACTTTAGAAAAAGACTCCACCACCACTACGAAGTCAAATTCTTGTTGGAATCAAACAATTCCACTGAAAGGCATCAAAAGCAATCCCACATCGAGTCAAAAGGATTTAATCATCCACTCCCATATCTATATATATAAACATGTTTTCCAATTGCCTTATAGCAATTTTCCTCGATTTCAAGCTTGTTTTGAGTCCATCTTCGACGGGTAAGTTTTTTTTTTCCTGCATTTTCCCTTTTTTGTCCTTTTTCATTTTTTTCCTATTTTTTTTTGTAGGGCAATAGAGCTAAGATATGTTCCTGTTTAACAAGATAATTCACGCATGAAGAAGGTAGTCTTAGGGTGTGAAGAGATGTGTACTCATCCCTGCCCGAATATTGGAGAGATTACTCTCATGGCCCGACTATAGAAGAGATTATTCTCAATGTGGATCGACTACTAGAGAGATTACTCTCAATGTGGCTCGACTTCCAGAGATATTACTCTCAAAATGACCCGACTATCGGAGAGATTACTCTCAATGTGGCCCGACTATCGGAGAAATTACTCTCAATGTGGCCCGACTACGATAGAGATTACTCTCAATGTGGCTGACTACCGGAGAGATTACTCTCAATGTGGCCCGACTACCGGAGAGATTACTCTCAATGTGTCCCGACTACCGGAGAGATTACTCTCGATATGGCCCGACTATCGGAGACTATTACTCTCAATGTGGCCGACTATCGGAGACCATTTAATCCATTTAGGCATTTGTGCCCATTCTAATATTCTTGATTTGGATTTTGATGACCTTCATTTTTTTTTTTGCAGCCCGAAAAGATGGCAAAATTCAGAGACTATACCTCACCTTCCTCCAAATTCAGGTATCTCATAACCGAGACCGAAGATGACATGGAACAAACTAAGCTTTTGGTTCATACCCCACAAGCTGGCCGGTGTGCATCCTTATGGCCTTATTTGAGGAACTCCCTTTATGTAGAAAACTAGATCTTGGAGCACAAGTCAACTTCTAATCCATTGTCCAAGATGTGGTCTCTCCAGGCGCCAATCCATCGCCACGTAAACATTGCTAGCACCTTTTTGAACTTAGGACGTCGCATAATTCAAGGCGAAGTACGTTGGGGAAACACAACAATAACAAGGGCGAGTATCATCATATTCCAGGATATTGGGAATGGGCTGAAGATGTACTTGGTGGAAGCCAACAAACCTTGAGTACATCAAAGATTTATGATGCTGTCTATACCTCACTTTTCACTTATGATCGAAACTCGAACATTTTGCAAGCATTTTGTGAGGCTTGGTGCCCCAAGACGAACACACTTCTTACATCAGCTAGAGAGCTATCTATCTCTATTTGGGACTTATATATCCTTGGAGGTTTTCCCATTGTGGGTTCTCCGTGTGAAGAAGTGGTACCTGAGACAAGAGAACTTATCGATTTGGACGAAAAACAGATAAGATTTATCCCTCGATCTTGCGAGTATTTATTTGCTGCCTTTCATCATCTTAAGGAAGGTACAGGTGCTAACCCAAAGGTCTCCTTCAGTAAGTGGATAAATTTTTCGTATAACAAAACTTCAATATATAAACCTGCCCCACTGCGAAAGGAAAAGAAATCTGCGCGCCTAAAGTCGACACATAATCCTAACGGAGTTATTCTCAAGACAACGAGGTGGCCGAGTGATCAAGAAATTATATTTCCAAGCTTAGGGTGAGGGCTGACAAGAAAGATGAAACTTATGTAGCAGCATTCTTATCAATTTGGCTATGTGCCTTTGTGTTTCCCAAGGCAGAAAACTTCATTCATCCCGAGACTTTTAAGATCGCAAACAGGATGGCACGGGGGCGAAAGATTAGCCTTGCGGTCCTAGTTTTGGCGAGTATTTATCATAGTTTGAATACGATTTTGTGTTCTTCCCAACTTGATCAGGTCAAAGTTTGTTTTCCCATTCATTATGTTTACGGCTGGCTTGTACATTACTTCAAAACCCATTATCCACTTGCTAAGGGTCCGTCTGTCCCTTTGATGGTAGCATACTCAGGAGAGGGAGCTACGAGGTACTTTGATGAGAAGGATGCAAGAAAACGCATCCATACTAGGGAGGATATAGTTTGGGCACCAACAATGTTAACCAATTCTCGTCCTTATTATTATGTGGATAACGATGCCCCTCAAGAATTGAAGTCAAATTACTTCATGAGCTTACGTTTTAATTACCTCCCTTTGAGGTGTGGTAACTCATTTATCATCGATCCACATAGCCCACATCGGTTTGGTCGTCAATTTGGTTTTTACCAGAACGTCCCTGGTTTTTTGGACAATAATATCCGTAACGCCTCTCTAGATGAAGGACTCAGATTTTGGAGGATTTGCACATTGTATCGGTCTATGTCACGTGCGGGTTTTCCCCCAACAGGGGATCCTGTGGAGAAACCTTTCTCCATCAATTATATGTCTTGGTGGGAGAAAGCACATGGGAAGTTTCTCGAGAATAATTTACAAGCTTTAGTAGACAATGTTGGGCTAAAGTCTACTACTCCTTTGGGACGTGAAGATCAAGGTGTTGGAAAAACGTTCCCAAAAGTTAAAGAGCCACCTACTCCAGTCCCAAAAGTAGTTACACAACATAAGAAAAGGAAGCTTAAATTCTCAAAGGCAGCTTTGAAAGAGGTGGTGTGCACTTCAACGGATATAGAAAAACACCCTCCAGTTCCTCCATTTAGCACGTAAGTTCCTCAAGATACAAGCCAGAGTACAAATGAAGATCAAAATTAGAAAAAGAAACGGCCTAACCCAGTAGAGATCGTAGAGGTTCCAAGTGTTGATAGTCCCTCAAGAACGCATACAGCTTGTAACAAGGAGGTAAAAATACAATCACCTTGTCCTTTCCTTTTTTTTAATTGAACGAATAGCTCTGCAAAAAATATATATATTCACTTTCTTTGCATTTTCCTTATGCAGTTAAATGCCATTAGGCATCCGGTGGTATCCCCACATGGTAAGGCGCAAGTGAGTAATGAATCTATTGGAGGGCCTACATCTAAAGTGAAGTCGTCTTCAAAGGCATCATCTCTTCCTCATGATGAAGCCCTAAAAAGACAAACTCCAAATGAGATAACTCACATTCCACCAATGACGAATACAACGGTATCTATTTTTGAAGGAAAGAGCATTGTCTTTAATCGCAAAAAGGAATTCATCTTAGGACTTTGCGAGGACATTTGTAATAGACTCTCCAAAACTCGTGCAGAATTGCTCTCATCTTATAGGGAGCAAATTATTGAGATTTTCGAGGACATGAAGAAGACGAATATTTTGGATCTTTCTCCATTAGAGAGTTTCCTGGATTCCCCTTTTGAGCTTGCCGCGTCATATGACCAAGAGCAATCCAACATGGCTGATAAAATGAGTGAGGATGAGAAGCTAGAGATGATTTCTAAAGCTAAAGAGCGTCTCGAGTCGTTCAAGCTTGAGTTAACTGAGAAAGTCAAGAAAGTTTCCTCTAGTGAAAAGAAACTGAAGAGAGTTGGAAGAAGTTGCAGACATTACAACAAGAGAAGGAGAACCTCGAAGGTGTTATAGAAGCGACTCAAAAGGAGGTTGAAGAGATTCAGACAAAAGTTTTAGCTGCCGAGACTGAGGTCTCTTCATATGACAACGTGAATTTGCTGACTGATGAAGATTCAGCCAATTTGGAAGAGAAGAAGAAGAACCTGGAGACTAGCTGTCAAGAATTGATCAATTACAAGTTTTGTTTAGATTATGCTATTAGCATTATATCCCCTTTTATCTTTATGTTAGATTGACCTATTGAATATTTATTTCATCTTAAATAAGATTGCTTCTCTTTTGCTTTACATTGCCCGACATTTATCTTGGTCGCATAATTTTCACCTTTTCGTACTCGTAACGAAAGATTCATATCTCGTCGTAGAGAGTCCAAATAACTAACCGTTTGATTTCCCGAAAATTAGACTTCAATATCTAAAACATATCCAAAACTTAGAATCAAACACCTTCAGAATCGACCCAGATAAAATTTTTAAACTAACTTTAGATTTCACCATGTTGATAATTTCACATATCCGCAGTCTCATCAAAAAAATCCTATCTTACTGTAGAAAAGTCAAAATCACGAACCCTTTGATTTTTTGAAACCTTAACTTGAACATCTATGACATATCCAAAATGCAAGATCTAATTCCTTAAGGATAGAATCAGATAATGGTTGGAAATCAATATTAAATTCTGACGCGGCGACAATTTCAGATTTGCACAACTTCACCAAAACTTTTGTATGCTAATGCAGGAATATCGAAATCATGAACCGTTTGATCTATTGGAAACTTAACTTTAAAATATATAACATATCCAAAATACAAAATGCCTTAAGGATAGTTTCAGATAATATTTCAAAATCAACTTTGGTTCCTGATATGCCGACATTTCCAAATTAGCGCGACTTCACCAAAATACTTGTATCTTGGTGTGGAAGCCTTGAGATTGTAAGACCTTTTTAATTGTCAAAAACTGAAATTCAATAGTTTCATTCTCACCAAATATTTTCGGTCCAAGTCTCACTAAATTTGAAATGTCATGAAGGCAGACCAAAATAACTTGAAGGTTTGACAAACGTGAAGGCATAGGGGATCCCGGACTTCAATGCAAATGCTTGGAAACCTCCTAAAAGATATTAATCATTTCATTAAAGACACTAATTTACCATAGCGGCTTGCCCCCTTTAAATCAAATGGGATCCAAAGTTTAACAGAAGAATGGTATCTCAACTCAATTTTCAAATACTGATTGAATGAATTACCTTCCATCGTACTTCATTCGGACAACGATTGGGGGATTCTGTATCTTTTGAACTTTATGCGACTGAACTCGGAATGAAACTCTAAGTTGCCTACGTACCTCGGTGAAGAGGATCAAGTCATACTGTAGTTCAAAATAGGTAGAATTTTTTTTTTGTGTCCTAACTTTTGCCTAGGCCGCCTCTTTCGAGATTTTCAACCTATCGGATTTCTTTTTGGGCCGTACACAGTATAGACTCATGTGGGCCAAGAGTATAGGAACATGTAGTTTAGGCTCATGCATCGAGGAGCGTAACAACTTCAAGGATAATACTTCTTCAAAAACTTGCCACTGATAGGGCCGATTCTCATGCCATCTGCATCAACTAGATTGTAAGCCCCACTTGAATAAGCTTCTTGCACGACATATGGCCCATCCCACTTTGAAGTGAACTTCCCAACAGGTTTATGGGAAGTAATAATGAGTCTTCTTATGGCAAGGATTTGATCTCTTACTTGAAAGGATCTCGGGCGAACTCTTTTATTGAAGGCAAGAGACAATCGAGCTTGATAACATTCAAGACTCTGTTGAGCTTCCATCCTCTTCTCATCAAGAGCCTCTAACTCTGCTAATCGAAGTTGAGCATTTTCTTCATCAGTGATCCCTTCTTGAATAGCCAGTCGTAATGAAGGTATTTGACGCTCAAGTGGCAAGACGGTTTCGACTCCATAAATGAGTGAATACGGAGTTTCTTGTGTTGGCGTGCGGTGAGTCGTCCTATATGCCCATAGAGATTCTTCCATACAGTCATTCCAATCTCGTTTGGATTTGGAGACGAATTTCTTCAGCAGGTTGCATAGAGTTTTGTTGAATGCCTCAGCTAGACCATTAGCGGCAACATTGTACATTGAAGATTTACGTTGCTTGAAGCCAAAGAGATCACAAATCTTGTTCATCAACCTATTATCGTATGACTTTCCATTATCTGTTATTATATAACGAGGAATGCCAAAGCAATAGATTATGTTTACTCGAATGAAACTTGCAACATTTTCTTTCTTTACCTCCTTAAGAGCAATAACTTTGGCCCATTTTGAGAAGTAGTCAGTTGCAGCCAAGATGTATAGGTGCCCACAAGAGGACTTTGGCAATGGTCCAACAACATCCAATCCCCAAGCGTCAAACGGTCAGGATGCAACACTTCAGGAGGTTGATGAATAAAATTCGCATGGAATTGGCAAGCCTTGCATTTTTGAGCGTAGTCCAATCAATCTTTTACCATCGTCGGCCAATAATATCCGATCCTTTTTATATGGAAGTGGAGCTTTGGTCCTGACTGGTGTGACCCACATACCCCAGAATGTGCCTCTTGCAAAGCTTGGAGTGCTTTTTTTCCCCTAAGCATCACAAGAGTACTCCCCCGAATGATCTTCTGTATAGAGTATCTTTGTAGTAAAGAAAGCGAGGTGTACGATGACGGATTTCAGTCCTTCTCCTCGGATTTTCAGGAAGTATCCCATAGCATAAGTAGTCGATAATGGATTGTCACCATTCTTCTTTCTCAACTTCAAAATCACCAACAATATGCTTGAGTTCATTTTCTTCACCTTCAGCCTCATTTGGCAGCGGTACTACCCATTTTTGGCAGACGGTAACTTGTGCTTGATCAGGCAGGGCTAATGACGAAACTAGGGTAGCTAAAGCATCGACCTTCTTATTTTCTTTCCTTGACACATGCTGAATAGTCACATCACCAAGCTACCCCATTAACTTTTTTGCGTAATCATGATATGGGCGTAGTTCAGGCTTCCTAACCTCGTAACTACCCAAAAGCTGATTGACCACTAACTGGGAGTCACCAAAGACTTGCAATTGCAATTGCTTCATATCAACGGCCATTTCAAGCCCAAGTATTAATGCTTGATATCAGAAACATTGTTAGAATAGAGTTGTGTCAAGCTGAAGGAGTAGGGCAAGACTTCACCTTGGGGAGTGATAAATACTATGCCAACACCAGCTCCCCCACGATGCGCAACACCATCAAAGTACATCTTCCATGGAGACTGAACTTCAATGACCATTGCGTCTTCATCAGGTACGCAGTTCATCAGTTAGCTCCCAATCATCAGGTATAGGGTGATCTGCCAAGAAGTCCGCTAACACTTATCCTTTTATAGCCTTTTGAGGGATGTGCACGATTTCAAATTGTTGAAACTGGAGGTACCACCTTGCTAGTCGATCACTAAGGACAGGTTTTGACATCACGAAACTTGATGGGATTTGCTCTAGAAACCAAACGAATGACATGAGCTTGAAAGTAGTGCTTCAACTTTTGAATTGAGAAGACTAGCGCCAAACACAACTTTTCGATTGGTGAATAATTCAGCTTGTTTGGTGTCATCATCCTGCTCAAGTAGTAAAGAGAGTTTTCTTTCCCCTCACTATTTTCTTGGGCCAACAGCGCTCCAACAGACCTTTCTTGTGCTGAAATGTATAGTATCAACGGCTTTCCAAGTATAGGGGCTGCCAAAACTGGCGACTTCATCAAGTGTGTTTTGATACTTTCAAAGGCATTGCTACAAGCTTGGTCCCACTTGAAAGGAACACCCTTCTTCATGAGGCGACTGAATGGTTGGCACCTCCCAACTAGGTTTGAGATGAATCTCCTAAGGTATGTTAGCTTTCCTTGCAGACTTTTTAATTCATGAATATCCTGAGGCTCAGGCATTTTCAAAATTGCATCTACCTTGGCTTGATCAATTTCGATCCCCTGATTTCGGACAATAAAACCAAGGAACTTTCCAGAAGTAACCCCAAAGGCACATTTCAATGGATTCATCCTAAGCTGGTACCTCCGGAGCAACTCAAATACCATTCTCAAGTCTTTCAAGTGGTCGCTCTTCTCTCTTGATTTTACCACCAAGTCGTCAACATAGAATTCGACATTCTTGTGGAGAAGATCGTCGAAAATATTCTGCATAGCCCTTTGGTAAGTAACACCAGCGTTCTTCAAGCCAAAAGGCATTACCTTATAGTAATAAATATCCTTTGGGGTGCGTAATACAGTAAGCTCTTCATCTTTGGTGCCATGCGAATTTGGTTATAGCCCGATGAACCGTCCATGAAAGACATTGCCTCGTAACCAGTAGTAGCATCGATCATAAGCTCTGGAATAGGAAGCGAGAATTCATCTTTGGGACACGCATTATTGAGGTCCCTGAAGTCAACACATACTCGAATCTGGCCATTCTTCTTCCTTACAGGGACAATACTTGAAACCCATGTTGGGTATTTAACTTCTCGAATAAATCCAGCTTCAATGAGTTTGTTAACTTTGGTTTCAATCAGGGGAACCAAGTCCGGCCTAAAGCACCTTTGAGCTTGCTTAACAGGATGAGTGCCATTCTTGACCGCAAGGTGATGGACTGCCACTTTAGGGTCCAAGCCAGGAATCTCTTTGTAGCTCCAAGCAAAGACATCCCTGTACTCCTTGAGTAACTTAATATAAGTGCTTTCTTCATCAACTTCTAATAAAGCACTTAGGTAGGTGGGTCTTGGTTCTTCATCAGTGCCAAGGTTAACTTCTTTTAAGGCGTCAATCGTTGCCTTCACCCCTTCTTCAAGTTCCGGCGGAGCATCTTTTGCATCTTTGTCTTCTCGAGGGTCCCCATCATTGAAGGATATGTGATAACATGGTGAAACATCCTCCAATTCTGCATTATCCTCCATTGAAGATGGAACACCGTTCTCGCCTTGTACAGTGACATGATACGAAGAACCCACACTTTCTTCGTTGTCATCACGTTTTTTAGTGTAGACCACAGTGTGTGGCTTCACTTTCAGTACTTCATCACAAGAAACCATGACTTTTGTTTATCGCCTCATTCTAGAAGGAACCAAACTTTGGAAATCTTTATAGATCTTCTGAATTTTTGGCGAAACGGGTGTTCTTGTATTTTGATAAATTCCCTAGAAGTTATTCCCCTTCTTTAATGGATCCAATCTCTCAAATACCGAAGTTCTCACAGTTGATTTTCCAAGTCTGTCAAAGACGGAAGGCATGTTAGAAGCGACAGATTCGTCTTCTACAGTGATATAATTGTTACTCGCCCTCCTTATTAAGATGCGCACTAGTGACGGTTTCTTGTATCCCAAACCTTCATGTGGTTGCCTTGTTGCAGCTTTTGATGGGAGTTTCCCAACTTTGATGGCTCATCGAGATTGTATCCAGGTTTCGCAAATATCTTGTAAGCGTTAGGATCAAATCCTTCATCTGTTCGCTTTGTAGGGAGTTCCACATTCTGCAAACGATTTTGGCTACGAACCCTGCAAGCCGCTTTGAGGACGACTTTACTGCCTCAATTCATTTACCGGAAGAGTTAACTCCTTTAGCGTGTTTCTTTGGAGATTAGATGATTCGCCCTCGTCTTTCTTGCTTTTAGGGACATATTGGAGCTCATGACTTACTTTCTTGCCATAAGATGCACTATCCCCTCTATGAGATTTATTCGCGTTGGGTTGTACCTCCTCAGTAACAGCTTTGGCTTTACCAATAGTCACCTCAGCTCTTTTGGTTATGGACTCATCATTCTTGCTTTTCATGCTGTTATCAAATTTTAGCTCCTTCACAATGCAGTTCTTCAAGTAGAACTTTGCATCGGCGAAGTGTGACTCTGCCTTGGTGAATGGCTCATCATCAGCAACTATCTTCTTCTCGACTTCACCCTCGTAGTATTTTAAACATTGATGGTAGGTAGATGGAAATACTTTATTCTCATGTATCCAAGGCCTTCCATGCAAAACATTGTATGAAGTCTTCGCATCGATCACATGCAGCCATGCACTTGATTGCATATCTTCAATAGTGATTCCCAGCCTGATCACGCCTATGTCTCTTTTCCCTCATTGGTTGAATCCTTGGATCATTACATGACTTTATGAGAGTTCGTTCATGGGAATACCAAGTTCTTTCACAGTGCGAATTGACAAAATGTTCACTGAGGATCCTCCATCAACGAAAATTTGATTTACCCTTTCATCACGCATATAGCCAACCAGGTACAATGGGCGGTTATGAGGAGTGTCACTTAGCAGAATATCGTCATTTGTGAACGTGACCTTTTCCTCACAAGCATTAACTTCTTGAGGAGTGGAGTCGATAAGATTTTCCGAAGATGGTGCCAATGGTAGGTCATCACTCTTTTCTTTCCCTTCGTCAGTATGGAAACAAGAGGCGTCAATACTCCCATGGGAAATCTTCGTGCAAAACCAACTTGGTAAAAACTCCTCCAAGGTCGCCGGATGTCGTGGCTTTTGAGGGTGATGCACCTCCATTTTCACTTTCTTTTCATGCTTATCTGGTTTCCATCTCCTAGGCCTTTTCACCATTATTTTCCTTGTTGGTTGTTCCATTTATCCTTTTCGTGGGCTCCTTTTGTGGCGCCTACGACGAGTCACCAACGTCCAACCTTCATCGTCCTCAGGTTGACTGTCTTCAACTTTGTAGTTCTCTAGTAATTCTTCATCTTTACTTTCTTTAAAACTACATAAATCATCTGGACTGAATGAGCCAAATATGATAGAGACTTGGTTTGCGCTTGCTTTCTCATCTTCAAGCACTATCTTCTTTTAACGAGCCAAGTCCATAACTTTGTCCTTGAAGACAAAGAACTTCTCCAGAGGGTGGCTCACAAGTCGATGGTATTTGCAGTAATTTGGGTCATCAATTTTCCCAGCTTCATTTGGTCACTTCATCTCCAGAAGCTCAATGAGATTTAACTCGAGGAGTTCTTCAAAAATAATCGGCACATCAGAATCTAGAAATGGGTACTCTTTCTCTTGCATTTCTTTTAGAGTCAACTTTCCACTTGGCTTATCTTGAAACGAAATGGATTTCATACTCTGCTTCTTGCTCACCTTTGTCGTGAACTTCATAGGTGATGTGTTGACATTCATAGCTTCTTTATTTTCAGATATCGATAAAAACTTGCTCCATTTTCTGACTTATTGCTTGTCGTTCCCTTTGCGAGGTTCATAGATGGGCCACCTTTCATTTCCAGCAAAGGCCATGCTCAATTCCATGTCATGGGCACGAGTTGCAAGTTCTTCAAATGTGCCAGGCTTGATACCTTGCAAGATGTAGCGNTTGAGTACTAGTGAGTTCTATCATACTCATAGACGTCTCGTACTATAAAAGCGATTGAGGAATTCTTGCTCTAGTTGATCCCATCTATCAACAGATCCAACCTCGAGGTCCGTGTACCAATCAAAAGCATTTCCTTTTAATGAGCGGACAAACTGCTTGACAAGGTAATCTCCATAAGTCCCAGCATTGTTGCATGTCTCAACGAAGTGTGCGACATGTTGCTTTGGATTGCCTTTACCATCAAACTGTTAAAATTTTGGAGGTTGATAGCCAGCATGCATCTTAAACATATCGATCCTTGAAGTGTACGGCTTTGCATAGGTAAAGGAGGACTTGGAAGCAACTTCATATTTGTTTTTTATAGTCCCTTCAATAAACTCCTTTAGTTAATCGATTGGAATCGTCCCTTCCGAAAAGACTGGAATTTTCTTAGTGGATGCAACTTGTCGTGGGGGAGCATCAATCTCTTGGACTTCTGGGAGTTTTCCAGGTGCATGGGTGGATTCTTCTTCCATCAAGATTCCCACCCTATCTGTTAGCTTGCCGATTCTAGCATCTTGATTTTGCATGCACTTGGTCAAGCCAGCGATTGCTTCCGTCACGTTTGCCAACTGCTACTCCACAGATGAAGTGTTTGTTACCATGACTTGCATGATTGTCATGGACGATGGAGAGTAGCATGGATTTTCACACATATTGATTCTTGATTGGCTCACGCTATGTGGTGTAAGTGGGGAGGATCCATCACTTGAAGCGTCATCATCTTCCTTCACAGCAGAGTGCTTGGATCTGGAGAGGTCAAGTAGAGCAAGAGTTTTCTTGATCTTTTCAGCAACCTCGCTTCCTCCTTCGGGTGCATTTGTGGAAGATCTTGATCCTTTTGAGGATGAAGATCCGAAAACAGGGGTAGATACGGACGACACTTGGGGTGCTTGTTTTCCTAACGAGCTTGCTTTGCTCCTCATAACTGGTCCAAAGCTTCAAAAGGTAACTTCGAGTATGTTTTCCACATCAGCATAGAACCTGAAATTGGTAGCCTTGGCGGAAGTTGAACTGGAATTGATTTTCTAAGCCATTTCATTGTTCTTGAACTTTGGTGATTGAAAAGTTGAGATGAGAGGTAGAGATTGTCCCACTGGGCGTGCCAGAATTTGTAGACAATAAATTGCGTCGAGAAAATAAAATCAAGACCGAAAAATATCGCAACAATCGTAGTATTTTTATTTCAAATATTTGAGTGTTACAATCTCTATGAATCCTCTGACTCTTCTTTCAACAGTAAATAAATTCAAGGGCCTTTGATCTTGATCTTGAATATGTAGTTGTTGCCACGAACGATGATCTTGTTCTTGAGCTTGAACTTGACCTTGACCTTGATTTGTTCTTCGTTCTTGAGCTTGAACTTGATTTCTTGAACTTGATTGCTTGAAACTTGAAACTTGTAGAGAAATTTGAAGCGTTTGATCCACGAGCTCTCTCTTGCTTCTTGTTATAACTTCTAGTGCCTTTTCTGAATTATGAAGACCCCTATTTATAGTTGTGGAAGGGAGGAGCTGTGATAAGAACAAACTCTTTCCGACCAATCAAATTGAAGTGTGACATGACCGCATTTGATTGACCAGAATATGTCACTTGCACACGTAGCGTGATTTCATTAGCCTTTTAATATGACTTAGCATGCCTTGTCATTTTGACACGTGTCATGATCTCATTGACTCTTCTGTTTGACTTGGTGTGCCACGTCATTTGACACGTGACACCAAACTGGGCCTCTAGGAAGATGGCATATTGGGCCTAATGAATTAAGTTCATCATTTGTAGCCCAACTAAAAGGGCTAGCCCCATGGATTAAGACTTATTTATTTAACCCATATATATTGGACTTATATATATAATTCAATTATATTAGCCCATAATATTTATATGGACCAATAAAATTTAAATTATTTTGTGAATTTAATTTTAATAAAATTCATATGCCTACAGTAATATTTAAATCTCTCTAGCAGCTTGTTTGAATGGTTGTTATGTATCGCTTCGTAACGTATCATATCATATTATATTATACTGTATTATTTTAATATATATAATATTTAGATAAAATGTAATGTTTGCCGTCATTTCATGATTTTATATATGAAGAATAAACTTGTAATATTATAAACAAAAAGTAAAGTACGAGCTAAAATTATTTATATAAAAAGATAGAATAAATAATAAAATAAAAATATTTAATAATAATACCGACCAACCAAGATAAGTAAAAAAGTAACCAGACCACAAGTCCTAAATTATAGGATTACTGTAAAATTTAACTAGATCAGAACAAAAAAGAAAAATAAACGCTGTTCTTTCATCCCCACGATCACAAATAGCAGGTCATTTTCAAAGCAATTAGAGGATTTAGGGTTTAAACTTTGGTTGTTAAGATGTGTGGATTTCTCAACAATGGCGTTAAGCATCTCCTTCATATTTATAGCTTCAGATTTCAAACCTTCTATTCAACATCTACTGCAACTTCCCACACCAACTTCTTAGTAGAAACGCTAGTGAATTCACTTGGATTCTCCCCACGAGAAGCCCTTTCTACAAGTGCCAAGGTAAGTCGCTTGAGACCCAGAAATTATAACCCTAATTCAGTGCTCAATTTCTTGGAACAAGTTGGTTTAGACAAGACCCATATCAAAAAACTTGTTTATTCAGTCCCCACATTGCTGCTTTGTGATTTAGATAAATACCTTAAGCCCAAAATTGAAACTCTTAAAGAAGTTGGTTTATGTGGGTCGGATGACCTTGTCAAAATTATCACAAACAGTGGATGTTACTTCAGAACTAGGGTAGGGTGTGCTATCAAACAAAATGTTGATTATCTTCACACCCTATTATTTAATGATGATTTTGTTGCTAAGATCATTAAGAAACATCCTAATGTGCTCTTTAGTTATGCATTTCATGAAGTAATGCCACCCAATATATCATTGCTGCAAAATCTTGGGTTTTCAAGTGTCGATATAGAGAAGCTTATGCTTTGGAATCCTAGAATTTTTACTCAAAAGGCTGAACGCCTCAATGACATAGTGGATCGAGTAGAAAAGACTTTCTTTCTTTCTCGTAATTGCAACATGTTCATACACGGGATTTATGCACTTGCATGGCTTGACGAGTCGACGGTGAAAAAGAGATTAGAAATCTTCAGGAGCTTCGGGTGGTCTGACTCGGATATTTTTACATTGGTCCATAAACTTCCTCTCTGTTTGACAAGATCCGAAGCTAAGATCAGAAATACATTAAACTTTCTAGTGAAGGAGCTTGGATATGAGTCTTGTTATTTGGCTTCTCACCCTGCATTTTTTACGTATAGTTTGGAGAGAAGGGTTCTACCTAGATATGAAATTTTGAAGCTACTCAATGAGAAGGAGCTGATAAAGTGTAGGCAGAACCTTTATAATCTTGTCTCGGTGCCTGAGTCAAAGTTCTTAGAGCGTTATGTGCTGCCTTTCAAGGATGAGATGCCTGAGGTCTATGATGTATACATAAAAAATAGGAGTTGAAAAATTTACTTTCTGACTGAGCTGCAGGCAGACTGTAGAGCATGTTCGTCATGATTTTCAACTTTCTTAGTAATGCAGAATTTTATTGCTACTCACATTTCATTGCTGTGTATTCTCCTTTTCAAATCATGATAATTTCTGGTATATGGAGAAGGAAAATAGTGGGAATTTCTCATGTTTTCCTTGTTCTATACTGTCAATTGTATGAGTCCATATCTTAATGAGGACAATATGCTTTTTCTTTTCTTCTTTGTTGGTAGACTCATTTGATGGTAGTAGTCCTGTATTGCAATTAACTTTAAGCTTCTCTATGAGTTTGTCTGTGTTTCCTTGACTAGAGGGAGTTGGACTGAGGTCTTCACTTGTTCAATATACGAGGGAGAGTATCTTCTCTCAGTTTGGTTTACTGTATTATTCAAATCAATAAAGAAGTTGACCTTTGGATTGCAGTTTTGAAACAAATTCATCCGAATTGGCTGTTTTATGGTGAGACACAAAAATATGAGACGAAACAAGCTGAAAAAAAGAAGGAAAAAGTACTCCACCATTGCTTATAAGGACAGATATGAGAGACTCTATTTTTAGGTCTAGTCCAATTAAGTCACAAATACAAAACACATATCATATCTTTTCTTGAAATCATAATTTGTACTAGAATTTGGCATTGATCACTTTTCATATTACTCTTTTAAAAAAATAGCCTCTTATGATATAGCTATCCTCAATGAATGTACAGATTAAGATAGAACCAATGTACATATTAAGATAGAACCTTTAGTGTTTCATCAAAGATGAGCAGTGCGAAACTTCACTGTTTGTATGGGGTAGATACCAGCTACCTTGTGCTGTAGCTAACAATGACAACAATAACAAACCCAGTGAAATCCCACAAGTGGGTCTGGGGAGTGTAGTGTGTACGCAGACCTTACCCCTATCTTATGAAGGTAGAGAGGCTGTTTCCGAAAGACCCTCGGATCAAGAACAGTAAAAATGAAGCAATAGAGAAAAAATAGCAACAACAAGGTAATAAGACAATGGAAGCAAATAATCCAACGAGTAATAACAGAGATCCAGGGGTACGAAACTACAAGAATAGTGCCAATCCTACTGATAATAATGACTTACCGTATAAAAACAAGGGACTAGGAATAGGAAAATACCCGACTAGTACTACACCACCACAACTACTACTACTACTACTACTGGTAAGCCAAGGCGAAACTCTAGATTGTGTATCAACCCAACACCATAATTCTTGTGCCGTAGCTAACATAGAAAGAGAAAGGCCTAAATTGTGTTTTAATTCAAGTCATGTGATTATTCAAGTCATTTGATTTTCTTATCGGATTCTAGGTAGTTTTACACTCTAAAAAGAGCTGTTGTTGCTTATTGCTGTGTAGTTTGTGTTCAAGATCAAGTTATCCTTTGGTACTTCTTTTCTGGCTCATTGTTTTTCTGTATGACAGTTTTGGTAGTACCATAAGGCAAAAACCAAATGTCTAACATTTGTTGCTGTATCTTCCTTACCCTTCACCCTTCAAATTTCTAGTATTGTTTTCTGTCGTAAACTATGTTGGTCGAACTCCAAAAATGTCGGTGGGTGTGTGTCGGATCCTCCAAAGGTAGTGAATTTCTATAGGATCCTACATGAGTGCGGCAACTGTTTTGGAGAGTCCGCGCAACCTAGATCATAAGGTACTAGTCTTAAACTTAGTGACTGACACTGGTTACTGCAGAACAGTAACCAAATTGATTTGTTGTACTAGTTACTCCTTGCTTTGCTCTTATCTGCTTGTATTTGAAGTAGTACCTAAGTAATGAGGTATTGATCACACCATTCTCCGTGGATAATTCCAAAAAGCTATTCTGTGTGCATCTTGACTAACTCACTGGTTATCCTATCTAGCTCACAAGCAC
This sequence comes from Nicotiana knightiana, assembly GCA_005239525.1. NCBI lineage: Eukaryota > Viridiplantae > Streptophyta > Magnoliopsida > Solanales > Solanaceae > Nicotiana > Nicotiana knightiana. The sequence continues at coordinate 112,668 of ML413892.1, forward strand.
AGGTTGCCAAGGTATCCTGTCCGCCAAGATTGGAGCAAATGGGCTACTGGTTGGAGCAAATGCCCATCTAAGAATTCTCTTTCTAAAATTAGTATATCAATTATATACAATCCTTTTTGAATTGCTACTGGTTGCCGTAATAGTAGATAAAAAGTTGGTGTTAACTTCCTTGAATTTATAGCTTAGCTGTTCTCTTTAATTGTTCTATATTCTGAAAGGATTATCAGCATTTGCCAAAAGGCTTATTATATTTACTAAAGTTGTGACATCGCAAACGACTACTCCTGTTGATTCCACATAGTTCTGTTGGAGATAGCAGAAAAAGTCCACCCATTGTAGTGTTCTTCCATGATCATATTAATATGCAGAATAGTTCTCATTCTTATTGCTACTTGTAGTAAAATAAGATTTTTGAGGCACAACCATGAAACTGGCGCTATTCCAGTATGGTAAAGTTCAAAAAGGTATTAGGACCGGGCAAACTTATAACGTCTGTAATTGAAAAAATAGGACTATTTTGAGAGGATATGTATGTATAGTCCCAGAAAAAAATGAAGCAAGGAATAGTTTGCGTGGAAAGAGCTTGAAATGAATTCGGAGAAGAAATGAGAAAGTAAGAAAGAGAATGATGGGAGTGTTGGTGTGACAAATCCATCACCAATCTATGATGTTTTGGCTTCGTCACTGCCGTAACAATGGCGTATTCGTTCTCCATGTACTACTCCACAGCTGCTGCAGCTACAACTTCCCACAGCAATTTGTTGGTGGAAATATTAATGAATTCACTTGGGTTCTCCACAGAAAAAGTTATTTCTACTAGTGCCAAGGTAACATTCTTGAAACCTGGAAACAACAAGCCTCTATTAGTCATCAATTTCTTCCAACAAATTGGTCTAGACATTTCCCACATCAAAACCCTTGTTTGTACCAACCCTAGTTTGCTGTTTTCTGATGTAGAGAAAATCCTTAAACCCAAAACTAAGCTTCTTCGGGAACTTGGCTTATCTGGTTCTTGGTTCTGACATAGCTAAAGTCATCTCAAAAAGTGTGTTTCCTGCATTCAAGTCTTGATTACTCTCTCTGACTCAATCTTGATTATTTCCGGAAACTGTTAGGTAGTGAGGATTCTGTAGCTAAGGCCATTAAGAGACGCCTTGTAGCCTGGTTGGCCAAGCCGGAGAAATCAACTTATTTTGAGAAGTGTTTTTTTCAAAAGTGCTTTTGAAAAAAGTACTTTTGGAGAGAAGCAGTTTGTGTTTGGCTAATCACTCTGAAAAGTACTTTTGAACAATAATTTGTGTTTGGCCAAGCTTTTCAGAAAGCGCTTTTAAGTATCAAATTACGAATAAGGACATGAATAAATTTACTTAATAGTTTATATTAATAGTGAATAAATAATCTCAAAAATTTGTTATTACATGCAATAATTATATCTTTTCATTTTATTTAAGTAAAATATGAAAATAAATTTAAAGGTACTTAATTCTTTTAATATAAGTTAATATATTAAACATTATTCAACAAATATAAAAGCATTCACCCTAAAGTCACTATATATTAGAAAGCTATCCTAAAAATAATAAGAAATATTTATACATTAATATCCTAAGTATTAGGTTTAACGGTTATTTTGTTATATACTATATTTGTTAAGGGTATTTTTGGTAAGAAGAAAAGTCAAAACTGCTTCTGCTTCTGAGAAGAAGCAACTTTTTTCTGCTTCTTCCCAAAAGCACTTTTTTTACCCAAAAAAGCTTGGCCAAACACCTCAAGTTAGGAAAAAAAGTGCTTTTGGGAAAAAAACACTTTTGACCTCTTGAGAAGCTTGGCCAAACAGGCTATTAGAATCCTTTGGTGCAATGCCCCTAAAGTAATGGCACCCAATATAGTGTTCCTGCGAAATTTTGGATTTTCAGGTAAAGATATTGAAAAGCGTATTGTACGAGATCCAAAGCTCCTTCGTCAAAAGATGGGGTGGCTTGAGAATGCAGTGCATCGAGTTGAAAAGAATTTACACATTCCTCGGGACTCCAACATATTTTTCTATGGATTTATAGTTAGTGCATCTGTTGGGGAATCACATTTGGAGATGAAACTACTAACTAGCAGTATTCAGGAGATTTGGGTGGTTTGATCTGGAAATTTTTACACTCTTATAAAAACTTCCTTTAGGCTTGACCTTATCAGAGACTAGGCTTGGTAAAGGACTGAATTTTTTCATGAAGGACCTCAGGTATGGAGCTGGTTACCTGGGTTCTCACCTCGCACTTTTAGCACACAGCTTGGAGAAGAGGGTGATGCCTAGGTATGAAATCTTGAAACTTCTCGGCAAGAAGAAGCTTTCAAGGGGTAGCCTAAATTTTTATACTGCTGTGATATTGCATATCGCCTAATTCAAAGTTCTTAAAGACCATATACGGATGTGATGCCTGAGCTCTATGAGTTGTACATGAAAAGTAGAAGATAAATAGACTGTGTTGTAATCTTTTTGTTGATAATGTTGTTCTGTTGGATCCAATCACCTCTTGAAATATTACAGCTGATGAGAGATTCTGTTGACGAATAGATTCTTATTTGTCATTTGATGCTTATTTTCCTAAGTGGAGAGTGAAGAAAATTTTAACTTCTATCATGTGGATTTATAAATGCATGTCTCTATCAAGATAATTTCCTGGTTTTAGCTGAAATTTCCACCTCCTTTCGATCTGTATGAATTTGGTGCTGCTAAATCCATAACTTGATTCAAATGATGTGTTCTTGCTGGTGGATAAATCTGCAAGTCTTTTGTATCAGGGGATAATATTACTACTGCTAAAGCCACCTCATTGAGTTGGTTTTTCTTCCTTTGTCTGTGACATGAGAGGTGGCAAAAGTCTTTCCTAACTCATTCTCATTTGTAGCTGAAATTTCCACCTCCTTTTTGCCATTATGATGACACTCTTCCTAAAGCCATAACCTGCATAACTAAATCCTGATGAGATATTTTCTTTTGTGGATGATAGTATTTCTTCCAGGCCTCCTAATTGATGCATAAACAATGTCTTATGATTTTAAAATATTCATTGGTTTACTATTCAATGCTGTGAAAATGGTGGAACACCACATAATTAAACTGCTCACTTTTGTTTAAATGTCTACAAACTAATGGACATTGAGTTTAATTCTTCTTAGCCATATACCTGTCAGAAAAAAAAGGATATCAATACTTTGGTATAGTTATGTTGCCACTCTCCAGAAATGTCTTGTTGTGCTGTCATAGACCATTACCTTTACTTTCCTTTTTAATCAGTAAAGAAAAAACCAATAAAATAGCATGGATCACTGCAATTTAGGTACCTGATATGGTATCTGGGGTTCATTAAAAGGACTTCCTTTCTATACTTCTTTGATGGCATCAGTATGAGATGAAGAACTGCACTTTCTAGGTGATGACTTTATCAAAGTGTAGACTCCTTCCATAATTTGGGGACAACCTTGAAATTTACTATTCTGCATGGCAGAATTGGAAGACTGGGGTAACAATTCTGAAGAGAGGTTGAAGTGACTATTTTTGTCGATAAGGAGGATACTACTGAGAGGACATTGTCGCCTCAATGTGTATTTGTCTCACAAATATGATGTTATTGCCGTCCTGTGACGCTGATTTACATATGGTGTGTTGATTCCCTCTTCCTCTCTCTCAAGCTTTTATACCTTCTTGAGTGCTATGGACTGTTGGAGGAGAATTAGGTTTTCTTTTGTTGCTTAATTACAAATTGACATAATATCTTTTCTTCAGCCGAGGGTCTATCGGAAACAGCCTCTCCTTCCAGGGCAGGGGTAGGCAGGCTGCGTACATCATACGCCCTCCCCAGACCCTACTTGTGAGAACCCACTTGTGAGAAATTACTGGGCTTCTTGTTGTTGTTACAAATTAACAGAGTGGTTATATTGTAATAACAAAAGTATATCATTCTGGTCCTGGGAAATCAGTAAGTAATTTTAATTATCTTAAGTTCTTGACGTGCTTCTTTGCATCTTGGCTGTGATGTTCCACTGTTGAAGTTGAGCTCAGGTGAGATATACCTGCTATGAAGAAGGGAAGCTCCTCATACAAGCAACTTGGAAGTTGGCAGAACCACAGAAATTTGATGAAGACTAAGCATGTTGTCTCCCCTTGCTAACGCACTTTGGACTTCGGGGGAGAAGCATCTACATTTGCCAAATGTAAGCTTCTATTCATAGTTGGAGCTGGCCGTTGAAATTACTATATTAATAAGGGGCAACCAAAGATTTTGTCATCCTCACATTCAAGTTTTCAAAACCATTGCCCTTAAAGTTGCTATTTTTTAACTTATCAATTTTGTGGGTGTTGAGTGAATGATACTACTTTTAAGTCCTATTTTGTAATTCTATGGGTTTCTTATAGGAGAAAGTACACTTGTCTTTCTACTATCCCTTCTCACCCTATATTAACCTTTTATTACAGTAGATGCCATCAAGCATTTCGTAAATAAAACTTACTTTTTGGGCTTTCTTAAGTCTTCAAATGGAGTCATGGTTGCATCTTAACCAAAATGTCTGGTCTATAATTAGAATTGTTGAAGCACTATAGCTTATATGTACCTTTTACCTTTACAAATTCAAGAAAAACAAGTAAGCATCAAAACTCCTACTCGTCAGTCTTCATAATTTTATCGCTACAAAGTGAAACACTTCAAATATTAACAAGATAAAACATATTAAGCCTAATATTTTAAAACTCTATTTTGGTGTGTGGACATTTATAGTTTTATATTTTGGTTAAGAATATTGTAGGAACTTAAGTAATGTTATTCCTAGGTGTATCAACAAAGGTGTGTCTCCTTGGTCTTCTTTGCCTAATTTCAATTTGATTTTGGTTTTGTTTCTTTTAAACTTATTCTTAAAGAAAAAAAATTCTTGGTTAGGTTTCTTTGGTCTTTTAAATAGTTTTTTGGTTTTGTTGTCACGACCCGGAATTCTCACCATCGGGACTGTGATGACGCCTAACATTCCACTTGCTAGGCAAGCCAAGTTGTATTTTTAAGCTAAACCTTATTCAATTCAGTCAACAACATTAATAAATTAAGATAAAATACAACGAATACGAAATAATATAAAAGCTTCAACATTTATAATTATCTGGATTTGGAGTCACAATTCACGAACTACTAAGACTACTACAAACAGAGTCAGAAGAAGGGGAAAATGCACTGTTTTGAAATAGAAAACAGTAAAAGATGAAACTAAGAAGAGACTCCAGGGTCTGCGGACGCCAGTATATCTACCTTGGGTATCCTGATAGCAAATCCGACATCTAATCTCTCAATCAACTAGAGCCGGTACCAAAATCTGCATAAAAAGCGCAGAGTGCAGTATCAGTACAACCGACCCCATGTACTGGTAAGTGTCGAGCCTAACCTCGACGAAGTAGTGACGAGGTTAAGACAAGACATCTACAATCAAACCTGTACAATTTAACAGTATCGATTTAACAATACTAGTCAAAACATGGATAACATGAACAATGCAAGCTAAATTTGCAAGAAAACACATCCCACCCGCATGCTTTAATTTACTCGTCACCTCACATATACGTTGTTCCCAATAATTAAACAAGTAGCAAATAGGCAAACAATTCCTATTCCCTCAATCAAGGTTAACCACGACACTTACCTCGCTCCAATGTCTCAAACTCAAAGCTCAACCACGGCCTTTCCTTTCACACAAGCCTCCGAACCGATAGAATCTAGAAAATTACCAACCAAACAATTCAATTTAAGCCGTAGAAACTACCCACGCTTGTAAGGAATTCAATTTAGGCCATTTTTGAAAAAGTCAACACCCGGGCCCTCTTGGTGCAAACCCGAAATTCGGACCAAAACCCGATTATCCATTCACCCCCGAATCGGGTTATGTGATTTGTTTTGGAATCCAGCCTCAATTTGAGGTCTAAATTCCCGAATTACCAAATCCCTAATTTCTACGCAAAACCCCCTAATTCTCCCGTTAAACTTTAGATTTTAGGTTGAATCTTAGGAAAAAGTAGTGGAAGATTGAAAGAAATTAGTTTAAGATCACTTACCAATGATTTGGGGAAGTAAAGTTCTTTGGAAAATTGCCTCTTGTGTTTCTAGGTTTGAAAATTTGAATAATGAATCAAAAATCCCGTCTAGTCATCTTTTGTTCTGCTGCAGGTATCACATTTGCGACCTGGGGTTCGCAAATGCGACATTTTCTTCGCAAATACGAAAGGTGTCCTAGGCCTGCAGTCATCGTAAATGCGAACAAGTGTTTGCAAATACGAACAGGAGAGGACCGCAAATGCGACCAAAGCTTCGCAAATGCGAAGTTCACCCCCAACCCATTGCTCGCAAATACGATGGTTTCTTCGCAAATGCGAGGCTCGCATTTGCCAGCCAGATCTCGCAAATGCAAATTTGCAGGTCTGATGCACACCAACTATGATTTCTAAGCTCAATTCACCTCGTAGCCTATTCAAAACTCACCTGAGCCCTCGGGGCTCCAAACCAAATAGGTACACAAGTCTAAAAATATCATACGAACTTGATCTCGCGATCAAATCACCAAAATAACACCTAGATCTAGGAATTGAACACCAAATCAAAATGACATTTTTCAAGAAATCTTTGAAACTTCTATTTTCACAACCGAACGTCCGAATCACGTCAAACTAACTTTGTTTTTCATCAAATTTCACAGACAAGTCATAAATATGGTATTGGACCTATACCGGGTAACTAAAATACGGACCCGTTATCCAAAAAGTCAAACTTTGATCATACATGTCAAATTTATTAAGCCTTTAACTATCAAATTTTGACAAAGTCCGATATCTCGGGCTAGGGACTTCCGAATTCGATTCCGGGCATATGCCCAAGTCCCAAATCACAGTACGGACCCACCGGGATAGTCAAAACACGAATCCGTGCCCGTTTACTAAAAATATTGACCGAAGTCAACTCAAATGAAGTTTTAGGTGAAAATCCTTAATTTTCATAGTTTTTAACATAAAAGCTTTCCGGAAAGACGCTCGGACTGCGCACACAAATCAAGGAAGGTTAAAGCATGATTTAAGGCTTTGGATCATAGAATTAAATTTTAAATCATAAGATGACCTATCAGGTCATCACATTCTCCACCTCTAAAACAACCGTTCGTCCTCGAACGGACATAGAAAAGTACCTGAACCGGTGAATAGGTGGGGATATCTACTTCGCATGTCCGATTCGAACTCCCAAGTAGCTACCTCGACGGGCTGACCTCTCCACTGCACTCAGACTGAAGGATAAATCTTTGACCTCAACTGACGAACCTGCCGGGCTAGAATAGCCACCGACTCCTCCTCGTAAGTCAAATCATCTCCCAACTGGACAGAGCTGAAATCTAACATGTGGGACGGATCGCCGTGATACTTCTGGAGCATGGACTCATATGGAATACCGGATGAACTGCTGATAACCCCGGAGGTAATGCAAGCCTGTAAGCTACCTCTTCAACTCTCTCGAGAATCTCAAAAGGTCCGATATACTTAGGGATCAACTTGCCCTTCTTTCCAAACCTCATGAGACCCTTCATGGGTGATACCCGGAGCAACACTCTCTCACCGACTATGAATGCAACATCACGAACTCTACGATCGGCATAACTCTTCTGCCTGGACTGAGTTGTGCGAAGTCGATCCTGAAAAATCTTGACCTTATCCAAGGCATCCTGTACTAGATCTGTACCCAACAACCGAACCACCCCGGCTCAAAACACCTAACTGGCGACCGTCACCACCTACCGTATAATGCCTCATAGGGAGCTATCTGAATGCTCGACTGGTAGTTGTTGTTTTAGGAGAACTCTGGAAGGGGAAAAAACTGATCCCACGATCCTCCGAAGTCTATAACACATGCGCGGAGCATATCATCCAAGATCTGAATAGTGCGTTCGGATTGTCCGTCCGTCTGAGGATGAAACACTGTGCTCAACTTAATCCGCGTGCCCAACTCACGCTGTACTGCCCTCTAGAAGTGCAAAGTGAACTGCGTACCTCGATTAGAAATGATGGACACGGGCACACCATGAAGACGGACGATATCGCAAATGTACATCTCTGCCAACCGCTTTAAAGAGTAGGTAACTGCACAGGAATGAAATGCGTTGACTTAGTCAGCCGGTCCACAATGAACCAAACGACATCAAGCTTCCTCTAAGTTCGTGAGAGTCCAACAACGAAATCCATAATGATATGCTCCCACTTCCACTCAGGAATCTCTATCTTCTGAAAAACCCCTCAGGTCTCTGATGCTCATACTTGTCTTGCTGACAATTTAGACACCGAGCTTCATAGGCAACTATATCCTTATTCATCCTCCTCCACCAATAATGCTGCCGCAAGTCCTGATACATCTTTGCAGTGCCCAGATGAATAGAATACCGGGAACTGTGGGCCTCCTTAAGAATCAACTCACGAAGTCCATCCACATTAGGCACACAAACACGACCCTGCATCCTTAAGACTCCGTCATCACCAACAGTAACCTGCTTGGCACCACTGTGCCGCACTGTGTCCCTAAGGACCAACAAATGAGGGTCGTCATACTACCGATCTATGATGCACTCAAACAAAGAAGACCGAGCGACTGTGCAAGCTAGAACACGACTGGGCTTATGAGATATCGAACCTCACAAACTAGTTGGCCAAAGTCTGAACATCTAACGCAAGCGACCTCTTACCGACTATAATGAACACAAGGCTGCCCATACTCGCTGCCTTTCTACTCAGTGCGCCGGCCACCACATTGGCCTTCCCGGGATGATATAAGATGGTGATATCATAGTCTTTCAATAGCTCCAACCACCTCATCTGTCTCAAATTGAGATACTTTTGCTTGAACAAATACTGAAGGCTCCGATGATAAGTGACAACCTCACACGACATGCCGTAAAAGGTAGTGCCTCCAAATCTTCAGCGCATGAACAAAGACTACCAAATCTAAGTCATGGACAGGGTAATTCTTCTCGTTAACCTTCAACTTCCACAACGCATATGAAATCACCCCGCCTTCCTGCATCGATACCGCACCGATCCGAACACGGGACGCATCACAATATACCGTGTAAGATCCTGAACCTGTGGGCAACACCAACACCGGTACTGTAGTCAAAGCAGTCTTGAGCTTCTGAAAGCTTGACTCACACTCATCTGAACATCTGAACAGGGCACCCTTTCGGGTCAACCTAGTCAATGGCCTGCTATAGATGAAAACCCTTCCACAAATTAACGGTAATAGCCTGCCAAACCCAAGAAACTCTTGATCTCCATAGCTGAAGTGGGTCTAGGCCAGTTCTGGACTGCCTCAATCTTCTTAGGATCTACCTGAATGCCCTCTGCTGATACGACGTGGCCCAAGAAAGTGACCCAATCCAACCAAAACTCACACTTCGAAAATTTAGCATATTACTGACTGTCACTCAAAGTCTGAAGCACAACCCTAAGATGTTTCTCATGCTCCTCTCGACTGCGGGAGTAGATCAAGATATCGTCAATAAACACAATCACAAAGGAGTCTTCATCAAATCTATAAATGCTGTTGGGGAATTGGTCAACCCAAAGGACATCACCAGAAACTCATAATGCCCGTACCGAGTCTGAAAAGTTGTCTTTGGGACATCAGATGCCCTAATCCTCAACTGATGGTAGCCAGATGTCAAATCAATCTTCGAAAACACCTTGGCACCCTGAAACTGATCAAATAAGTCATCAATCCTCGACAATGGATACTTGTTCTTGATGGTGACTTTGTTCAACTGCTGATAATCTATGCACATCCTCATTGATCCATCCTTCTTATTCACAAACAACACAGGTGCACCCCAGGGAGAGATACTAGTTCTAATGAATCCCTTATCAAGCAAATATCGCAAATGTTCCTTCAAGCAAATCCCCATCACTAATGATGGCCCTTGGGGTTCCAAACCTTGTGAATATGTTTTTCATCAAGAAAGCTACCACACTTCGTGCTTCATTGTTGGGCAAAGCCACAACTTCAACCCATTTGGACACGTAATCCACCACAACAAGAATATAGGTATTCCCACATGAGCTCACAAATGGACCCATAAAATCGATGCCCCACACATCGAAACCACCAATGGATGATGGTGAGAGGCATCTCATTTTTCTTGGAGATGCCACCGGCCCTTTGGCAATCATCACAACGCTTAACGATCTCGCTAGCGTCTTTGTACAAGGTAGGCCAATAGAATCCACAACTTAGGACCTTTGTAGCAGTTCTCGCTCCACCATGATGACCACCATATGGCGAATTATAGCAAGCTTCAACAATACCCAACTATTCTTCTTCTGGAACACATCTCGGGATAACACCATCAGTGCAAATTTTGAAGAGATATGGCTCAATAGTAGTCCAAGAAGTCCCGTTGGAGCCTCTTCCTTTGGTTTGAAGAGAACTCATTCGGGACAATGCCACTCACAAGATAGTTGGCCACATCGACAAACCAAGGCATCCCGGTTATAGACATGGAGATGAGTTGTTCGTCCAGAAATGAATCATTGATCTCAAGTCCATCATGGGGCCTCCCCTCCTCCTCCAATCGGGACAAGTGGTCCACCACTTGATTCTCACTTCCTTTGCGGTCTTGGATTTCAAGGTTAAATTCTTCTAGAAGAAGTACCCACCGCATAAATTTCGCCTTAGAGTCCTTTTTGATCATTAAATGACGAAGTGCCGCGTGATCAGTGTGGACAATCACTTTGGTACCCATGAGGCACGTGCAGAACTTTTCCATTGCAAATACAATGGCTAAAAGTTCTTTCTCGGTCACCGTATAGTTGACTTGAGCCTCGTTCATGGTCTTACTAGCATAGTAGACTGGATGGAAGATCTTTTTAATTCGTTTCCCCAATACCGCTCCAACCGCCACGTCGCTAGCATTGCACATGAGCTCAAATGGTAAGATCCAATTTGGCATGGTAATAATAGGAGTGGTAGTCAACCTATACTTGAGTATCTCAAATGCCTTCATACAATCATCATTGAACACAAATTTGGCATCTTTTTCCAATAACTTGCACAAGGGATTCACCACCTTTGAGAAATCCTTGATGAACCGGCGGTAAAACCCTGCGTGACCTAGAAAGTTCCTCCCTCCCTTGACGGAAGTAGGAGGAGGGAGTTTTGATATCACTTTAATTTTTTCTTTATCAACTTCAATACCATTCTTGGAGATCTTGTGGCCGAGGACAATGCCCTCCTCGACCATAAAGTGACACTTCTCCCCATTAAGCACCAAGTTAGTCTCTTCACAACGTACCAATACCTTATCAAGATTTCCTAAACACTCTTCAGAAGAATCCCCCACAACAGAGAAATCATCCATGAAAACCTCGAGGAAGTCCTCCGCCATATCAGTGAAGATTGCCATCATACACCGTTGAAAAGTGGCTGGTGCATTGCATAAATCGAATGGCATCCGCGAGAATGCAAAAGTGCAATACAAACAAGTGAAGGTGGTCTTCTCTTGGTCTTCAGGTGCAATAAGAATCTGGTTATATCCGGAATACCCATCCAAGAAGCAATAATAAGCATGTCCGGCTAGCCTATCCAACATCTAATCAAGAAATGGAAGCGGAAAATGGTCTTTCCGAGTCACTTTGTTGAGCTTCCTATAATCCATGCATACTCTCCACTCGATGACAATTCTTGTGGGGATCAATTCATTTTTGTCATTTGTTATCACATTCATGCCCCCCTTCTTTGGTATACATTGCACCGGCGAAGTCCATGAACTATCGGAAATGGGGTAGACAACCCCAACATCTAACCACTTGATGATCTATTTCTTGACTACCTCTTGCATGGCCTCACTCAACCTTCTTTTATGTTCCACGGAGGGTTTGGCGTCCTCCTCCAATATGATTTTGTGCATGCAAAAGGCAATTCTTATACCCCGAATATCCGCTAATGTCCAACCTATTTCTTTCTTTCTCCTTTGGAGCACTGCAAGGGTGGAATCTACCTGCATGTTAGTTAAGCACGAGAAAAAATATCAGGTAAAGTGGAACAAGGGCCTACAAATTCATACATAAGGTGTGAAGGCAAGTGCTTCAACTCCAATGTGGGAGGATCCTCTATTGAGGGCTTTGTTGGTGGAGTCTTCCGGTTTTCAAGGTCCAAGAGAAGTTTTCGGGGCCCATATGTATATGATCCCATTCCTTGCAAAGCATTGACACATTCTACAAAGGCTTCCTTCTCATCCTCACCATGGTTCAAAAACACAACTTCCAATGTATCTTCAACATTACTCACAACACCTGTATCATCAACAATTAATTCAGTCACAAGATCCACGAACGAACACACTTCATTGCTATTAGGGTGCCTCATTGACTTACAAACATGGAATACAACTTTTTCATCACCCACCTGGAAGGTGAACTCACCAGCTTCCACATCAACTAAGGCCTTTCCTGTAGCTAGGAAAGGTCTCCCCAAAATGATTGACACCTCATAGTCAACCTCACAATCAAGTATCACAAAATCTGCGGGAAGTATGAACTTGTCGACTCGAACTAACACATCATCAATTATCCCTAGTGGACTTTTCATTGTCCGGTCCGTCATTTGTAACCTCATGGATGTGGGTCTTGGTTGCCCAATCCCCGATGTCTTGAACACAGAATAGGGCATCAAGTTAGTGCTTGCCCCCAAGTCACATAAAGCTTTGGCAAAATCGACACTCCCAATAGTGCACAGGATTGTAAAAGCACCGGGGTCTTCCAACTTTGGATCCATGGAATGCAAAATGACACTCACTTGATGTGTCATTTGATCGTTTCAGAGTTCATTAATATCTTCTTTGTTACCAAGTCTTTTATGAACTTGGCGTATCCCGACATTTGTCCTAAGGCTTCAACCAATGGCACATTTATGGACAAACGTTTCATCATATCAATGAATTTCTTGAATTGATCCTCATTGTTTTTCTTTGAGAGCCTTTGAGGATATGGTGGAGGAGGCCTTGGAAAATAAGCCTTGGCTTTGGGCACTACCGGATCTGGTATGTCTATTACATGTTCCCTAGACGGGTTCACATCATCTTGTGTCTCCTCCAAATTTTCATCAATGTCTATCCTCACCTCATCATTTGCTTGAACATCATTGCTTTACTCATCATCATCTTGCACCAACACATTATCATTCACATTCTTTCTTGGGTTTGAGGTACTAGCAACTCCACCTCTCCCACTTCTTGTTGTCACCGCCATAACATTCCCCATATTGTTCCCACCCTTCAGGTTCACCACCGTATCACTTGGTAGTGTCCCCTTAGGGTGAGTATTCAAGGCTTGAGAAATTTGGCCAAGATGGACTTCTATGTTTTGGATAGAAGTGTTGTGGGAGGCTAATTGGGCATCAGAGTCGGCGTTTTTCTCCATCATTTGCTTGAACATGTTTTCAATCCGTCCCATCTCATTGTTGGAAGAACTAGGACCTTGCGACAGATATAGAGGCGGGTTGTTTGGTTGTTGATACATCAGGGGCCTTTGAAAGCCCGACCCCCGATTTCCTTGATTGCTATTTTTCCAACCCCCTTGATTATTGTTGCCTCCCCAATTACTTTGATTGTTGCTGCCCCAATTGCGTTGATTATTTCCTCCCCAATTGCCTTGATTTCCTTGATTACCCCAATTTTGATTGTTGTTGTTCCCCCGATTGCCTTGGTTGTTCTTGCCAACATTCCAATTTCCTTGTTGAACTTGGTTTCCCCAATTACCTTGGTTTCCATGTGATCTCCACTGTTGTTGATTTGGAGCATTGGAATGGTGGCAACAACAACCAAGGCAATCGGGGGAACAACAACAATCAAAATTGGGGTAATCAAGGAAATCAAGGCAATTGGGGAGGAAATAATCAAGGCAATTGGGGTGACAACAATGAAAGTAATTGGGGTCTCCACTGTTGTTGATTTGGAGCATTGCTCCGTTGACTTTGGTAATTGTTGACATATTGAATCTCTTCACTTTGATCATCATATGCATCATTTTGATTGTACCCACTATTACTTTGCTCAAATTGCTCCAGATGGTTTTGTACTTGTTCACCTCGTTGCCTTCTCTTGTTGACCATCACGTTTACTCCTTCCATGGCATTTACCTGTTTTGTCCCCTGAACCTGTTGAGCTGAGCCTTGGCCAATTGATTCATGGTGGTTGTCAACTCAGCTATGGCTTGCCCATGATCATGTAGTTACTTGTGTAGGTGGATAACATTAGGGTCACCCTAAGGAACATTGGCTCTACTTTCCATGCTGAAGAGGTATCCGCCATCTCATCCAATATTTCACATGCTTCAGAGTACGGCATGTTCATGAAGTTACCCTCGGCGAGTTGATTTACCACACAGTGGTTAGTTGTGTTGATCCCCTTGTAAAAGGTTTGTTGGATCATTGCCTCGGTCATATCGTTGTTGGGGAATTATTTGACCATTGTGCGATATCGTTCCCAAATTTCATGCAACGGTTCATTTGGCTCTTGTTTGAAAGAAAAAATGTCATCTCTTAGCGTTTCCATATGCCCCGGAGAAAAGAACTTTGCGATGAACTTCTCGGCCAACTCATCCCAAGTGTGTATGGAATGGTTGGGCAACCTCTCTAGCCTGTCCAAAGCTTTTCCCTGAAGTGAAAAAGGGAATCGCCGTAACCTCAATGCGTCCTCAGAGACATTTGTCTACTTGCTCCCCCAGCACGTGTCAACAAAACCTTTGAGATGCTTATAGGCATTTTTATGTGGAGCTCCAGTAAAGAAACCCTGCTGTTCCAGCAGTGTAAGCATGACATTGGTTATTTGAAAATTTGCCCGCCCTAATCCGGGGCGGTACTATTGCATTTGCATAGCCTTCGTTGGGTAACACCCGGTGTACTGCCCTTGGTGGGGGGTGGGGGAGGGTTTGACACATAGCTCAAGGTAAACCTCATCCACTTGCTCTTCATCTACCTCCTCACCCAATGGTATATTTCCGAGGGCCTCGTTGTTAAGAGACATTGGTACCTAAATCAATTGACAAAGAAAATTAGTAAATGGAAGGAAAGGAAGACAAAACAAACAACTACTTAGGTATATAGCTAAGACCATCTAACTCCCCGGCAACGACGCCAAAAATTGATCGGGTCCAAGCCTACACTACGATTGAGTAGCAAGGAGGTCGATGATATAATAACCCAACTAAGGTCGGGATCGAATCCACAGGGTGTTAATGAGTGGAATTAGGTTTATATCTAAGTGAGTTGCAGGATTTGAATCTAATTGCACTTCCACAAGTTTGGGTTGATATTCCACTTCTATCTTTACTCTAATGATTGCAATAAATAAAACTAAGGACAATATATTTTTGTTTAGGGGTTTTCAAATGTTTAAATAGACTAGGGTCGTGACTTCTGTTGGTCCCAAACGCACACGCAAGTATACGTGGTCGTAGCAAGTAATATAATGTTAAATCGAATGTCGAACCCACAGGGACTTGCGCAAACTACTTTCTGAATCACTCTAATTGTTATTTAATCGAGCCAAAACAAAATCTAGGAATGTAACTAATTTATACTACGATTCTATGAACTAACTAATTATCAAGTGACAAGAATATTGTTGTGCGTATTCAGTAGAGACAAATATTCCAGGGTTGTGATCAATTCACCACTCGTATTGCATTCTAATTAACTCTCCCTTTCATATAATTCACTCATGGTTGCTAATTAATTGATGATTGCTCTCGTAGCCTTCTCCCGAAGTACTACTCGCCTATTCTCAATAGATTAACGCCTATATTCCTATGAAATTAATCTATTAGAACGCACTAAGATTACGATGTTTAATTAAGCACGGTGACTAGGTATATTCCTATCCTAAACACAAATTCGCTCCCCTGAAGGGTTAAGATCGCTCTCTTAAATTCTTCTCTAATCTATATACGACTTTCCCAAGCATAACATAGATAGTGTATATAACCTTAATGCTGGCCAAACAATTAAGCAGTTAAACGCAGAATTGAAGAAACAATCATATATTGAGTTAACTATAATCAAGGTTAAATTAATGTCGAATAACATTATTCATGGCTAAACCACAACCCCAGAACAGTGGGTGTTTAGCCACTCATTCTAGAATCAAACAATTGCATAAGTGATGCATAAATTGAAAATACTAGAATAAGATGAAGAAAACTGATAATCCTTTGCTTCCTAATGATCCTGTGTGTATCTTCTCTTCAAGAATGGCATCCTCCCTTCAAAGTTGTGTTTTTAGGTCTATTTATATGTTTGGGACAAACCCTAAACGTGTAGGAGACTTCTATTCAAACCGAGAAACACTTAAAACCTTCAAAACTCGGATTGGACCGGACCAAAGACCCCAGGCGTTAAGCCCCAAACACCCAGCTATAGCCAGGCCAGGCCTGGAGTTAGGGCTCTAACGCCCCCTAAACGCCTGGTCATGCCAGGATTTATAGCCAAAACGCCCAGCTATAGCCTGGTATGACCAGGCTTTATGGCTCAAACGCCCGACTATAGCGCGGGTCACTCCTTTTCGACTCTTGAGCGTATTTTTGATGTTTATGCATCCATTTAGCTCGGCTTCCATCTCCAGTTCACCTACACATGAAATAGACTCCATTATGCACATATGACGTGTATTTTTATCATTAACGCACATAAAATGTAAGGTACATAATGCTTTAAACCATGAATTCTAGCCACGCATCAACACCCCACACTTAGACTCTTGCTTGTCCTCGAGAAATAGGACTAGCTACTACCCTTCAACACGTACACATTTCATTATTAGGGAGTATTTTACTTTTCAATCACACACCTTATCCTTTAACTATGATCGATACTGGCAATCAAGTATGAACATACAAAATTTCACATTCTTTCCCTTTTTTTAAACTTGCCCAATAATAACAATTTAATCAGTCATACCAACAACCTAATCGCAATCACCCAACCTCAAGAGTCAACTTGCAACCACTAAGCCCTCTTAATTCATGCACCTACCCAACAAGAAAGTTACAACATTACCAATCGTTCATGAGATCATGTGCCCTTACCAACAATAAAAGAGTGAATATAACTAGTCCACACATTCAAATATGCTTTTGAACATAATTTAAGGACATCACACAATTGAAAAAATGCACTCACTCTCACAAAGAATTCATATGCATCCCGTGGTCGTACCATAAGCTTGCCCGTAGTGTAGATCTCCACTAATTCAAGTTAGCCAAATCTAGGATCAATTAGGACTTTTAAGGTTGTAATGTAGGCTAAGGGACGGGTAGGATATATTTAGGAATAGTGACTAACCCTCCTAAGCACTTTAATACACTACCTTCACAAATCAACACATATTCTTCTCAACCAATTTCCTTCCCACAATTCATATTCAACATAGCCCTTTTTGAATTAAGCGCTTCTATATTTTCAATAGCACAAATTAATAAAAACTTGGAGGTGTGTATCTTTTTGTACATACTTTTACTATCATTTTTTT